>JAZGTJ010000417.1:0-116761 GCA_036877575.1 Botia almorhae | reverse complement strand
ACACACACACACACACACTCGCAACACACACACACACACTCGCAACACACACACACTCGCAACACACACACACACTCGCAACACACACACACTCGCAACACACACACACTCGCAACACACACACACTCGCAACACACACACACTCGCAACACACCTTTTTGGCCAGAGTTGGGATAGTGGGTTTAGAAAGGCTCACAGGAGAAGGTTTCCCTGATGGAGCTGGTGTCATAGGTACAGCTGCCCTCACCTTCAAAGACCACGTCCAAACCACACACAGAGTATAATTCACAAGAGTCAACTCACTGAAGTGATTGTGGTGAGAAACCATGCAATTAGTCCAGCAGATTTATTTCCTCTGGTCTAAATCACCGTACACAGAACCACACCACTACAAATCAAACATCCAGCTGCAACAGGAACACAGGAACTACACTAAGCTCCCCCTTATGAAAATTAACCATAGCTTTAGTACAGTTTATGTCAGAAACCCATGGTTACTATAGTTAAACCATGGTAACCACAACTTAACCATGGCTTTGCTACAGCAACCACAGTTTAACCATGGTGTTTGTAGTAAACAGTGTTATTTAAATAGTAATCAATGTGCCAAAAAACAAGGTTAGTAAACTTTTACTATAATAAAACCATGGTTAATTTTCATAATGGCCCAGCCAGAGGATTGCAAAAACTCTGATGTCTATTGTCCACACAGATGTATAGGAGGTACTTAATTTTTGCCTACAGAACCCTGAGGTCTTTGTTCTGTGGATTCCATGAGGCTTAACTAGTTCCATGAGGCTGTGGATTCCACGAGGCTTAACTAATTAACTGAGTACAAAAGGTTCCATGCTGAAGCAGAGAAAACTTTACACACATTATTAGTATTACTAGTACATGGGATACCGGTTAGTGCACTCCTCACCCATGCCATTAGGTAATGAGTGTGATCAATACCTCTGGTTTCCTCATAGCCATCTGTTTGGGGGTGGGTATGAACCCTGCTGGTGGAGCAAATGGGTCTGTCTTACGGACCGGAGGGTTAACAGTGTTGGATCTAGCAGGAGCAGAGGTAGCAGCTGCTTTAGAGATGGCATGTGTAAAACTGAGAGCAACAGGCCCCGTTTTGGGATCTGGAATAGGAACTGAAGGTGGAGAAACAGTGGGTGTGGGAGTCACAGGAGAAGGTTTTGGACCAGGAATAAATCCAGCTGGAGGGGAAAGAGTGGATTGTTTAGAGGTTGGAACGAAAGCTGAAGGTTTTGATCCAGGAACAAACCCTGATGGGGGATTGAGAGGGTTGGGTTTGGGAGCTGGGATGAACCCTACAGTAGGTGAAAACGGAGGCTTGGATGGAATCAATGGAGTACTGGAAGATGTCTGTTCGGATTGGGTGGCCTCTACTTTCAGGACAGTTTTATCTTGTTCAGCTGGTCTACAATTTTCCTTCTCCTGGGTTTTCTCTGACACTTTCTCTACACGCTTCACATCAACATTTTCAGAAGGTTCATCTTTGCGAATGCGTGGGCGAGGTTCTCTGGTCCTGCCTCGAGTCATCAAGCTGGTCAGTCCAGTGGAGATATCATCTTTCTCCTCCTTCTTTATAGTATCATGTTTAAAGGAGAACACGGGCATCTTCACAGCTTTGGGTACCGAGACTAGTTCATGTTTGGAGGGTTCAACAACTAGTTTTGGAGGTTCTGGGGACATGGCTGCAGGAATTGCTGATGTTTCTTCTTCGGCAGGAAGTACTCTCCTAACCACTCTGCGTACCACCTTCACAACCCTCTTAGCAGTCCCACCCTGTAGGTCCTCTGTGAGTTCTGGCTGGCTGGCACTAACAGAAGTCTTGGCACTGCCATTTAGAGCACTATTGATTTTGCTATTGCCATTCAGAATGGGTTCGGGACTAAAGGGAGCTCGAGGAGGTTCGGGGCTCTTGAACCTCTCCGGCATCTTGGGCACTTCAGAGATCTTGCCGGTTGCCACCTTGCTTCTGTTGGGTGAGGGGCTCTTGATGCGCCCCCTGAGTTGAGGCTGAATCTGGACTTGTGAAGGGGTGTCCCGAACAGGCTGAGGGCTCTTGGCACGCAGCAGCTCGCTGCCAGGCTCCAGGCTAGGCACTGACTGGGAGCGGCTACTCAGACTGCCATCGCTGTCGGACTACTCGCCCGATGGAGACAGTAAATGTAGAACAGTCAGTACAAAAGGTAGAAAATATGCCATGATTGAGAACACAAACAAAATATAGAATGACAAACATAAATAACCCCTAGGCCATGTTTTGAAATCATAACCTCCCCAACCAGAACGTTACGCAATGTTGTTGTATTTGTGTTTTGTTCCCCAGTCTACATATGACTCATTTGGTGCACTGAAGTTGGTAGAGTAAACATATCTCAGAAACCTCCTGGAAATGAGACTTCTTCAGATGCCTGTCTTTCCATAGCAAAGTTGATGCTATAAATATCAACCCAAAAGACAAAGCAAAACAACACCATTGGGCTATCTAACACAAACAAGGTGAAAGGGAAGTAGAATGTTATTGACATACTCCGCCGCTCTGTATGAGGAGAATTATGTGAACTATGACATAAATACTTACACTAACAGAGATTTAATGTGACTTCTCACACAAAATTAAAATGGCTTGCTCTTCGGTGTCTTGACCCCAACACCAAAATGCTCCAAACTTTGGATTAGCAGACATACACAGCCTATCTGTCATAATGTTCAGCTACTGTATATTATAAAACTATGTAACTATATAAACTCACTGCTTTTCCCAAAAAATAAACACTCATCTGTCTTCTAGCTTTCTATTAAAGTTCTGAATTCATACTACAAAAAGACCCACTTTAACACAAATTATGCTGCGACAGTGAGTCAAATTTAACTAAAGTTGCCTGAAGGAGAGTCAGAGCTCTTACTAAGATGATGTACGATGGTTGTGGAATAGATAACTCGCACCATCAACTTTGAAACACCTATATTACGATGTTTAGTAAAAATATTTACACAGACTCTTCATTTAACCACCTTCCACTCAAACAAAGCCGAGCATGTGGAGCACAACAGCTGCACATTAGCCAACAAAACAGACATAAATCAAGCAAAGCGTCTATCATCAAAGAAGATGACACTATTTACAGGTAAATTACGATGTAACGGGTGTGACAGCAGATTTACACAAACATATTTTGTTTAGCACAAATGGATGACTGACTCCTCTGCTGAGAAAATAATTGGCTTTTCTGTATCACAGTTAGAGCTGCATATTGTTGAAGCGGTAAATGAAACGGACTTCCTGTGACAACATTTCTACATCCTGTGTCAAGTAACACATATTTTTATGTTCTAAAAAATTAATAATAATAATTTAAAAGATTAATAATTAAAAGCCTAATAAAGCACAATTAACTAAAGTACACAAGACGTCTTTTTGAAGTTGAAAGAAAATAAATAAATTACAAATAAGTCACAGTTCTGCACTATAAAAGAGCTGTAATATTGTAATATTGTAATATGTTAGTGTACAGAAAAGTTGGAGACTTACATTCTCATTTGAACTTTTGGGGTTTGGCTTGTTCTCTTCTTTGATCTATAGGGGTCCATGTAAAAAGTCAATTAGCATTTATTTAAGAATAAATTAGTGTAAGTGTATGTCGAGTTATGTTGTGTTGCAAACCATGCATGAACTTCAAAGGCCTTCTAAACATTTCAAACACCAGGTTAGACAAAGGTAAAGTTCCGGTGCTAGACATATAAAGTTATATTTTAAGAAGTGGCCTTGGTTTACTGCAGCATTCAAGCCAATGGCAGTCTTAAAAAATGTAATCAAACGAGTTGCAACAGAGAGCCTTACAAACTACAGTCTCCCATGATTCACACACACACACACACACACACACACACTTGCAAACGTGCACATATACACAGCCGAGCCTTGAATAGAGGCTGTTAACAGCTGTGTGCTCAAAGCGTGGACGCTGCACCCCGGTGCATTGCTACAGATATAAAACTGCGAGCATTGGCGCATTGCATGCACAACACCCAGCTGAGGTCACACAGAAAGATGAAAATGGAGAATGGAACATCACTTTCCTTTTGCTCCCAGAAGGAAAAGCGTGATGAGAATGCCATGCTGGAAGCGCTGCTGTCATGGGCGGGGCTTGGCCGGGTTTGTGGGCGGAGAGAGATGAGGGAGGGCGGGGTGAAATGATGAGTGACGGATGGAAGGACCGACAGACAAGATGCTGGCACAATGGATGCTGATCTTCACAGTTATGTTATGAGGTCACAAAAACGTCAGGTAAACAAGACCCACAATTCTGGAAAGAGGAGGAGCTTGCCGGTGCTGTTGGACAGAGAGAAGCGATTAAACACGCTGGGATTGGCTGCCCATGATCACATACAAATAGCCTGGAAGAAAATTAACAAACGCTGTAAAACCGCTCCATGTTGCATATGAACGTGCTTCATTTAATCCAGAATTAGCCCGAGCATAATCACAGAGATGAGATCTATTAAAACTAAATAAATGACAGACCTGTGGGGTTCATATGAAGTCACAGCTGCAGTCTGACTCTAACTTTCAAACTGTAATATTCCCGTTTTAATAACTTACTATGTTAAATATACAAATGAACACAATAAAATTCAAAATTCAAAATTATCACAGACAGTTCACCCAAATTTTTTTTTTTCATCATTTACATTGAAACACATAAGAACAAATGTGTCAGCAGTTTTGAGTCGATACAATAGAAGTCAATGGGTGCCACGGTTGGTTGGTTGGTTACCAACATACTTCAAAATATCTTTTATGTTTCTCAGAAGCAAAAAAAAGTCATAAAGGTGTGACACAAGGGAAGAATTTTAAGTTTTGGTGAACTATCCCTTTAAATCAGCATCTACACCTCAATCCTAGTATCGTACATTTCATAACAAGCAAATGAGTTTTTAAAGCTAGAGCAGAAAGAAAGATCTATGACTTCCGCTTTTGTTTGTAAACACAAGACTTATTGTCATGCTAATACACTGTACAGCATCAGCTGCATGTGTTACTGTGGGTTCCCCTGCTAGTCCTGCCTGGCACGCTTCTCCGCCAACCCCGTATGGAGATCCTCACCCTGTTTGCCCTGCACACCACCACAGACCAGTCACCAGCTATTCAGCCATCAGACGCACAGCAGCTATAAAAAGCCTCGTTCTTATCTGTTAACAGAGCTGTAAAGAAAAGTAAAGAAAGCCAGCAGTAGCAATTTGTCTTTTCTTTAAAAATAAATAAATAAAACAAAGCAAAAGAGAAATAAAATCGAAGATACAAATAAACGGTTACTTTTTAAAGCCACGTAGATGAAGCCGTCACCAGACTTGTGAAGCATATGATCCAACATGACTGTACACACAAAATAACCTACTGACTTCACCCATCAAACGTTTGTCAGTCGCTTAAATAGCAAAACTGTTCAAAAGCATTTGAAAATAACCGCTAAGGTCCGTAGACGAGGCTCATTTGAAACCCTCGTCTCAGGTCTAAAATAAAACCGTCAATCATGAGACACATATAATCCCCGAAATGCCATCATTTACTACCTTTGCTTTTCCACAGAAAAAAAATCAAACCAAGCCAAACAAAAGCCTCCATTGAGCATAACAGTGTCTGGCACTCGCCCTCAGAGCCTCCCTCCCTGCTTCAATGTTACATTATACAGCACAGTCCAAACAAACCATCCATCAAAATGCATTACAGTACAGTATAATCATCATTTCATTACATTTCATCCTTGCTGGTCTCAGCATTAGCGCTGAGCCGACCTGATCACCGATCTCAGCGTGCCATGATCACAGCCAAGCCTAAAAATAGGTGACTGAGCAGGCCCGAGTCCAGACTGCAGCAGTACTTCAATCTCATAGACTCCTCCACAAGTCTGTCTGTCTGACTAAACCTAAAGTTCCCCCATAAAAAAAACTCATACAAGGCCGTGAGTAACGCCAGTCAGCTTACCTGAGATCCTCCGCAGCAGATATGTTAGCGTTGTTGCCTTACCAAGCTCAGATCATAACTAAGCCAAGTGGTAGTACATAAATACAGGAGACTGAGGCAGAAATCAGCCCTAAGAACCACTGAACTTGCAGCACGCTAACCGGCAGCCCCAGCTCTGAGGTGCAAAGCGACACACTCGGTGGACAGAGCTGCTATCCCTGATGTGAAAGGCAGGAGTAGGAGGACAGCTGTCGTGTTAGAGGGTCGTGAGGAGGCTAAAAATAAAGTACCACCGCAGCCCCACACTCCTGCTTTCTCTCCACCCCCAAGAATGTAGGCCAGGAGATGGACAGCTCCTCGCTCTTCCTCCACAGTTGCTTCTCCTGCTCAGCTGCTCAGAGCAAACGTTGGTCCAGCGCAGACGCGCACACAGGAATGATTCTGAGGGCTGCAAAGAACAGACCAGCAATGGCTGCAGGACCCAGGCCGAGGTTTTCGAGCGGAGAGGGGAAACAGATGAGAAAAACAGAAGCGTTGAGAGAAGATGTTGAGGAAATGACGCGAGGCCGTGGCACTTCCTACGCCAGATGAGTGCGAAAGTGCAGAGCGCGCTGGAAACCTGCGGTGGCCCTCACCTAGTGAACTAAAGAAATAGTTCAACAAATAACAATGACAATTCTATCATTATTTATGCTGTATTTATCATTAAAGTAGCTGCTTTTGTGTTTAATGAAAAAATACTACTACATGAGGGTAAGTATGTATTAACGGAATATTTAATTTGGAATGAGCACTTTCTAAAACATCATGAGTAATGGTAAGGCATTAAGCCCAATAAATTTCTTGTCGGGGTGAATGCTAAAGAGAAGTGAATTATTCTTTATTAGCATTGACATGACATTTTTTTATCATTTGTCAAATCTGCATGAAATTAAAGGAACAGTAGGATCCTCTGTTCAGAGTGTTTTCTCCTAAAGCAACAGGAAACCGACGCGCACAGTTCACAGTCAGGAATCACCGCCAAAATCAATTATTTCCTCTACCGGAAAACAGTAGGGGAGTGTCTGGTCACGGCTGTAACTCCACAATCCACCGCTAGGTGGCGACACTTCCTGCCGCAATTCTCCTGTACTATCGACATTTAGTCCTGCACCCACTAGAGGGCGCTGCGACCTTTTTTAAAAGGTGGCCTATCGTCACCAATGGTCAACACACACATCCTGTCAGGGAGGCTGTTTTCACCTATTTTGTTCAACTACTTTTCACTTCCACCACAGTTTTCCAGCTGCTGCTGATAGCAGGAATCAGGATCCACCTGGTTCTCCAGGCTGTGTAGATGCTGCTTTAGATACAGGTGGTGATAAGTAGCTACTGCAGATGGTGCGGCTCAGTTGTGGTTGGTCGTGTGGGGGTGTGTTTGTGTGGATTTAAAGACCACTGTGATGGCATGAAGGGCTGTGCGAGGACCATGATGAGGGGGAGAGAGAGGGAGTGGGTGTTTGGACTGAAGCTGACACGGCAGGCAGATCAGTGAGTAAAATGGCATTTCGATTGGTGTGGAATGTGAGCTATGAGTCTGTCAGCTGGAGATAATGATGAGTTTACAGCACAGAAGAGTCTGGAACAAATGAGAACACTCACCTTTGCTCAACACTAACACACACACACACACACATACACACACACACACACACACACACACACACACAGTCAGCCGGACAAAAACTGATCCCTGTACAGATCTAACACATGATTGCATTTTACAGTCTGTCCTAAACAGAGATTACTTATAATATGATGTAATGTACCATCATATTTCATGAATCATTAAATTGTTATTTGGCTATATTACTTTTTTGGTTTATCCTAAACATTTACATAGGAATGCAGGAAGTGTGTCAAATGGCATGTTTGTTCCCTTTAACACTGGAAATGCTGGAATGCGCCCGGGAATTTTGTACGAGTTCCGCATTGCAAACAATGCGGGCGGAACCACAGAATCCAAACATTACAACGGAAGTTTGACATGGAATTTTTCATTAGATATTCAGTGGAAAATTTTAGTAGAATCATTATTGCTAAGCAACGGCTAAAATGATTAAAGTCAACAACTGTATATTATTGTATAGTTATATAAAAAATAACTTTACAAATGATGCATTGTAGTATCAAATTAAAATAAACTTTAATAAACACTTTTCTCAAAATTAATATGACCTTTCTGACAGAACATAAACGTTGTCAAGAACAGAGAGTGAATTCTGGGCATCATAAGACACAATTTTACAGTATCATCTTGTAATTACAATACCACTAGCAAGAACCCTCACACCCACACAACTGTACTCAACAAACTCCACCACACCAGACAAATCCTCAATATCATACATGCGAACGTCTTCCTGTCTCCAGAAAGGGAGATAAACGTATTAATTACAGCCTGAATCAATAACCCCCCAACAGAGCAACAAAAATCCCCACAAAACACATCCACAGAACAAATCATAATGAGAGAACCAAGTTAATTGATAGCCGGTCCGGGGGTATGACTGCAACACTCAACAGACCTCGTCTAAAACACTGACCTCAACCTGAGTCGTGCAAGTGCAGCTTACAGCCAAAAATAACCCACTGAACTCAGATCAGTGAATCCGTGGGAATAAAGTAAACCACAATATTTACATTTACGCATTTGGCAGACGCTTTTATCCAAAGCAACTTACAGTTCATTCAAGTTATACATTTTTGTCAGTGCATGCGCTCCCTGGGAATCGAACCCACGACCTTTGCGTTGCTAGCACAATGCCCTACCAACGGGGCTACAGGAAGGGTATACACCACACTTAACACAGCTGCACCACAGAAGAACGGATTGTGTGTAGATGTTGAAACCTGAGAGTAAGCTTCCATATAGGTACACAGATATGATAAGAGTCAAACAAACACTGAGGTTTCACTGAGGTTCGGGTGTCTAAACGACTAGTCAACTAATCGGTCTTAAGGAAGCCGCCCTATATAATTAGTCTGGTTTCAGGTTCACCTAACCCCATTTTTAGATGTTACATAAGATGTGCTCTGGAGTATAAAAACGGCCAAACACAACACAATAAAACTGAATACAGCATCGAAATTTCCTCATTTGATTAGGAATTTTTTTACGTGACATTCATCAAAATTGCAAGACAGAAAATGTTTAAGATATTATATTTTTATGTAATATTTTAAAAGAATCTGAGAAAAAGCATCGACCAGTACTGAACAAGGGCCAATATGTCTTCACTCATTAATGTTGAACTTCATTATCAATGGTTTCCTGGAGGAAGTGACATCATGACTAGGCAGTAAAGTAACACACACACACACACACACAAGTTCTTTGTTCCAGTCGCTATAACCGCAACCTGACACCTGACCTCAGGTGGAGACAGACAATGCACCTGGCAAAAACAAGGTACAGAGCCACATTCTGCATTACACTAACTTCAGATAAAACAGCACAAAATGTCTGATCCTTCTGAGGCTTTTTGTGTAAAGCCTTATAAAGAGGCAGATGTAAACCCTCCATTTGTCCTTTAAACACACACACACACTCGCTCGCACACACGCACGCACACTCTCGCACACACTTTTTAACAGCATGGCACACAGCAGAGAAACATCATAGACGCTGTGAAATGCAAACCCTTGTACCACAGCTGCATGACGGAGGCAATTTAAATTTCCCAGAATAACTGGAATACACTGCATTAACTAAATAGAGGCAGAGTTCTCTTTATTGCACAAATACACCAGTTTTCCGGAACATTAACCTTAAACCCTTTCTAATAGCATTAGTGCTGACATGTAGAAGAGAGCTACACAACCATAAAACACATTAACAGAGCTGTGCTTTAGCTGTTGGGGCATGTGGTCAAACAACGCTCCTATCCGACTCACATTTCTCTCTATCATTCCCTGTTCTCTCTCTACTCCACTGTATACGCAGAACAAGCCAATAAAACTACAATGAAACTGAATATTGCGCTGCTCTCTGGAATTACTGATTCTGATTGGTCAATGTACACACATTAATACAGTACTCAGAAACATAACAAAGGATCTACAATACGCCTAACCCAAATGTACAGTAAGTGGAGTGGAAGCTGATTCTAAGGGACAGTGAAGAGGAGAACATGAGCAGCAGTATATAATGCTTAGCAGCCTGTACCTCCTCATTCTTCTCCTCCTCGCGTCTCCTGAGATACCTGCTGCCACACTCTTCTTAAACACAATATAGCACAAAATCCGAACCTGAAGGATTCTGTGTGAGTAATGCACAAGGAAACAGTGATTTGTATGAGTGATAATGTGCTGGCAGAACACAGTACACGCATTACTTGTGCTCAAGGGCACGGCTGCCGCATGTGGGTCACTGTTACAGATAGAGCCCTCCTTCTGCAGGAAGAGGATGTGAGTCAAGATAGGGGATGCCCTGCACTCACACACACACACACACACACACATATTTACACACATCTGTCAAAATGGGAACATTCCACAGACTTTTACTGGTTTACATAGCTAGTTAGAAACAATATAACCTAACCCACACTCAAACCCTAACAGAAAACTGCATTTTTACAATTAAAAGATGATGTTGCAATTTATATACATTTTAATACATTTATCAAGGTTTGCTGATACATTCACACACACACACACACACACACATCACCATTCATTTATAAACACCCGTCACTTATGTGTTAAAAAAATTCAATTAGTAACTCCCCCTTTATCTGAGGTTTTTAATCGCTTATTTAGCAACATGAAGAGGCAGATAAAAGACAGTTCTGGTACAGTATAGGGCATATATAAAAACCAGTGTCACTACAATGACTAACTCATTGTTTTGTGTCTATGGCTCTCGGTCGATCCTGTGATGAGTGCCAGACTCTCTTCCTGTGCGCTGACCTATGGCAAACGCCTGCTGTGTGAAGTGTGGATTAGGTGATGAAAAGCTCTGTGTAGTGTTAGCTTAACAGCAGCCATCAGAGCTCCAGAGAAGCGCCAACCACAACAACCATAAAGGTCAGAGAGCCAAAAATGCTCTTCCACAACAAGATGTCATCTCAACAACATTAAATATAACTGACACGTAGTCGGGTTTTACGATACCATGGACGTGTGGAAACTGGGGTGTAGGTCTGTATCAAACGTCTTTATAGCCAGAATCAGCATTTGTTTAGCAGACAGGCTAATTCTGTCCATCCGTGCTAATCTTCATTGAATGCTGGGAAATACAGATGCATTTACACAATGTTAAGGAATTTGGCTGCCCTTTCACTGGCTTTCAATGGCTGTTAGTGCATCAGGGACCAATGAGAAGTTACGTCGAGCGTGGATGGGTTCAGCTTGTAATGGGTTTACTCAAATACTGTAATGACGGCCCATAAGCCATAAAGGTATTGAACTTCTGGTATTACATAAATGCCTCTGAAACAGCAGTTTCTCATGAAACGTGCTAAAACACGTGAACTCCAGCTCAAGAGCTCTCAGGAAACGTCTTCGCTGAAAAGATTCTTTCCTAGCTGAATGGAGTAACTATTTCCATGTTTAAATAACAGAGAAATAATTGTATTACACTGTTTATACGTATCATTGTTGAAAGAGCATATTCACTCTCAAAAAGGCCACTATTGTCATTTCTGGGGGAGCAGTCAGATGAATAAAGAGCATTTAAACTGTTCTGGCAGGATAATATATGCCAGGCTCTGAACTGGCACCGACATCCAGATGACAACACTGTTTTTGTGGCCAGGGTCAGTTCCGCTCTGAAGCTGAACCGCATGATCTGCCCAGCGCCGGGAGCCCATTGCATTCTGGGACAGCTGTGCTGTACATAGCTGTGGTCACAGTAATAGAGTGAGACATTGCAGAGCTTCACATTAGAAGTCTATCCAACACAAAGAGATGCCTGCTACTCCACAAACCTACAATTCTAACATACCAAATACCAAGAAATTAATTCATACTGTAACATATCTGGAGCCCATGAGTTTACTTATCCATTTAAACTCGTATATAACTTTTTAAATATGTAAATTAAATCAAATTAAAATATATTATGTTCTGTGATTAAGTGCTGCTGTCTGTCATTGCCAGCTGAATGTTTGGATTTCCAGCTGAATGTTTGCAATACTGTGCTGGAAGCTTAAAGGGAAATTAAATACATGGTGACCGCACACACTGAGATCCACACATATCCAATATGATGTAAATGGTGTATGGCCATGCAAAAGACCCTGTAAAAGTATATATATATATATATATGCTCTTATATCCCTTATAGCACCTTTAGGTGCTATTAAGAGTCCTGTTTTGTGAAGATTCCAGGTTATGTTAAAGTGGCAAACAGGAAGAACACCTGCCGCTTTCTCAATCCTAAGACAACAAGCATCTCTGCCAGAACGCAGGAACTTCCCGCCCGGGCTGAGGCAGAACAGAGCCGGTCACAGCATGCTTAATTTCATACCCCCGCCAATCGTATAAACACATCTACTCCCAGCTTCTGGACTCCCAGCTTCTACTTCAGGCCTTAAATTAGAGGAGCAAGAAAAGGAAAGGGTCAAAATGACTGGAGAAATTTAAGGGCTGTGTGGTTGTGTTCTGACACTCAGTTTGATTACTGTGTGCTCTTCGCACATAAAGCACTTCATTAAAGACGACCGCCCCACACTCAACATGGCGACCACCACAAAGGCTGAAGTGGTCCTACCAGAGGGACCATTTACAAGGCGTGGTAAATTACACACGATTCTATCATTTATGGTCCTATTTCCAGCCCCACATACTTCTTAGTGCCTCATGTTTGTCCTGACTAGCTCTTTTATTATTCAGTTCTCCTTTAATCTATTCAGGTCTCTTTAAATAATTGACGTCCATGAGGATGGAGGTAGACGACAGATCCACAGCTGCAGAATAAGCCTGGGACTGCACTGTCCAACCCACTTCAACTAGCCCATATGCCCCACCCAAACCCAAAATGATTCCCCAGCCACTGGAGTCGCAAATGCAGTAGCAAAACAAACACCGCCAAGCCTCACTTAGACAGAAACTTGTACATAATGGACAACCCTGTCTTGTCAATCACAAGGAACATGAAAAAGCAGAACAGCAGATATCTGATCTGAGAACAGTGCAATAGAACAGGTTATAAATACGGTACGTTTTTTAATCCGTTACCGTATGTGATCATCGGTGCAGAGGGAACAGAGCTGAGCAGCTGTTTTCAGGTCATTCTCTGAGTGAAAGGTAAGGGAATTGTGGGATTGACAGCAGAGTTCTGGATGCTGATTGGTCAGTCACTGTGCTTTATTTCAAAGGACTGCCTCTCTGCTTGGTACGGAGCTTAATTAAGCCCCTAAGGAAGCTGTGACTATATGTACAATATACTAATTAAATGAGAAAATACTGACAGAAAACCAAGAGCTAAAACCCATCACTATACAATAACTCCACATAATCCTCTCTCTCAGACAGCCTACAGACTTCCATTGGGATGTACTGTGCTCCCACTCAGAGAAATCACATGGAAATTGTCTTGCATTGTCTGGTGCCAGAGTCTCGTTGCATAATTTCTTCGATCAGGCAGGAGCAGGTCTCGCAGTAAAGTGTGCGCATCGTGCCTGTGCTATGATAATAATCGCTGCTTAGTCAGCAGTACTTGGCGTGCTCGACGTCAGCGCTAATCAGGGTGTGTAATTTGAATCGCTGCTGAAATGCGGATTTCCCAACTCGCAATCACTCTTGCGGTCAGTACAACATCTGGTCGATAATCCAAATAAAGCTTGTTTCTGCATTGTACTGTCTAACAGCATCTTATCTCCTTGGGGGGCGGGGTGAAGGTTTGTTTACGGAGTCAATTTCCAACTACAACGGTAAAAACAGTCAGTTACTGGAGTAGACTGGCGGTGAAGGGAGTGAGAGAGATGCCAAAACTCTCCTCGCCCCCTCTCTCGGGTGGACGCTCTGATAAAAGGGCTTTTTTTAGGCCTCTCTCCAGTCTTGTGACCGGCTGTAGAGAGTGATGTAGCGGGCAGCATCCATAATGAGTAATCTGATGATCCGGAGTCAGGAATCATTGGTATTTCTGTCCAGACCGCAACCACGCTGGACTGCATGTAAAAAGCCTGGAGCGATAAGCATTCCTTTCCCTGCGAGCTCCCCAAATCTCCTCTATTTCCAGAAGGTTATAAATTACAATTTATAGAACACCGCATCAGTTACCAATATGTGGGGCTTTTCAAAACAGATTAGGTCATGACCGCACAGGGTTTGATTTGTATCATCATATAAGATCGCCAAACACATGTTCGGTAATTAATGATCCATTCGTGACCGAATGAAAATGCATGTATGGTGTGCTGCTATATAAATCCCACAGATATACAGTATGTTATACAGTATGTTATACAAACCCTTCTTATTGCCTTGAATAACAGGAATGGCATGATCCGACAGCCCCAGCTAAATCCAGTAAAAACAGCCCAGCTGATACACAAGAGGCTGTGGGATGTGAATTGAAAGGGAAAAGGGGAATTCTCCTTGCTGAGCCGTACAGAGAGGCCATTCTCTAGACTGAGGTAACAGCCAATCAGAGTGAGTTTCACCAAGGCCCTGTGCTGAACGGCCTTAACATGCAGCGCATGCTAAATGTTAATGTGTACGAAGTGGGCTTTGAATAGAGCTCTCTGCGGCATTTACCTTGAGCATGACGCCCAGGCGGACCGAACCGAAGCTCGCAGCAGGATGGAGAAAAGTGCACTGTTAAGATAAAAGGCAACACATTTCAGCCAGCATACATGGAATTCACCGATCTGAGTCGCAGATTTGAATAAAAGTGAATTACTCTGAATCTACATAAATGAAATAAGAATTCTCACAATTCTCTCTTCAAGTAAACGCCGATCAAATCGATCAAATTTGCTGATTGGTTAAGGAGTTGCAAGCTCCCACCCAGCTAGCAGGGAACATTGCCAGAATGTTGGCTAACATTCTCTAAAAGTTATCGAAGTTATCAAATACGTTCTTGCAATAATGTTAGTAGAACGTTTACAATGTTATACATCATATCAAAAACATAATTACGAAGTAGTAAGTGGAACATCTTAAAAATGCTACAGAATTAAAAAAAATGTTTAAATAACGTTCTCGTAACTAATAAACAGGATGTTTTGAACTTTTCTAGAACTCTTAAAATAACATTTTAATGTTTATGTACTTAATGTAATGTTAATGTACTTCATGGAAACGTCAGGGAAATGTTCTTACAACCTAAAATTGTTAGCTCGTTACGGTTACAGAATTACTGTATCGCTAATTTCTGTTGCTGCCATTTATTTCTTTACTCAACGGTTGTTCTGACAGTGTGTGGAAAGAGGCTCGACATCACGGGAGGGATTTACTGCAGAAAGACCACTGAGAGCACTTTCTCATGACACTGATGAAAGGTCTATCCTGACAGGAAGTATCGCAGCTCTAAAGAGCCACAGTTAAACTATTTTCCTCTTTTCCTCTCGAGACTTCCTGTCTAATTGTGATTATGTGGCATAGACAGCCAAGATCACAGACAAAACACATGGAAAGTGGGCACCAAAATAGCCACAATGAAAGGGACTATAGTAAAGAAAGCCGATGGGGGAAATACTGGTGACCGTTTGTAATGGTGACCAGCCTGCGTGCTTTAATTGAAAATATCGACATATTTGCTTTGGCAGGAATGTAGCGAATCAACGCTGGACAAATGTCATCAGTACAAAAATTGTTATATAAGCTATATCTGTTAAAACTGAATTCCACAGCCCCAGTAGTGAACATGCCCAGAGTGTGCACTAAGGCATAGGGATGAAATACACTTTTATGCCTCCATCTCTCTCAATCTGATTTAGACCCCACCCCTGCACGGCGTTCCCCAGAGACCCGGTCAGGAAATGTCATGTTTGCTCCAGAGCAAATTCCTAAAATACCACAAATGGAACTTTAAGAAAGAAACTATTCCCAGCCAGGTTTAGAAACAAGCACTGAACGCAGTTTCATGACCGTTCTGACTAAACGTTTATTAATAGCTCTCAATGAGTTCAACATTAATGCTTTAAAAAGTCTAATCAGCATTTTCCAACAGCACACACACATTCTTTAAAATGATACTGTAGTAACAGTCCATTGTTCTTTATCATTATTATTTATCTGGATCCCTGCAAATCATAGCAAACCGAACACTGACCATTTAGCTTTTTTACCTTCAAAGCTAATAAAGCAACTAAGTCATTTGCTCCAAAGCAACTAACATTCTGACTTCTACATCCAAGTCATATTTAAAAGATAACAAAGACTGACTTTTATGAAAAAGCATTTTAAAACGCGTTGAAAAGACTTCTGTAAACTGTTGTCAAGGGAACAATACATGAGCTTAATCACAAAAGCACCTCAGTGTTAAGCATTTATAAGCTTACTATATAAGTCATCAATTCACTATAATTGGTTACATGGCAGGTGCAGCTCGTTGAAACTGGCTCTTTTGCCAGCTCCTGTGTTAGGACTTCCTGAGCGCGCTCAATTACTTCCCTCACATCACAATCCTGCCCAGCACATCCAGCATTATAACACACTGCACTACGCCCTGAAGGTCAGCTGTATAATTAATACAGGATCTGCTGAACGGAGAAGGGCACTTTTTTTGTTGTTAAACCAAAAAGACAGAACATGCCAAAAGTAACTGAAAGGTGTCAAGATCCTGGCTTCCCTGACGAAGGGAAATACTTGGGAATTTGTTGTCCAAAAGTTGTTCAAAAGAATTCATCCAAGAAAATGAGTTACAGAGACTTAAATATACATAATTAGGAGGAAAACCACATCTTCAGAGGAGATTGTATTAATTAAATGTGTGGAACAAAAAAGTATTAAAAAGGTGGTTTTGGGCCTGGTTTGCTGTGAGGGTGAAAAATATGGAGCAATTAATTGTTCCTAAATTCCAGTACAAAAAATATTTTTAGGCTCACAAATCTGAAATGTTTAAAAGGTTGAGATAAAATGAGAGCCAATCAAATCAGCTTTGCTTCCGGAACAGAGCTGATGGTCTTGTGGAGTTAAATAACACTGTGATGGCCAAAAGTAACATCTACACTGCCTGTACACTCAGAGGAAGCGTCACACTCATCTAGTGTGTGTGTGTGTCAGCATAAAAGAGATGTTATAAAACAAAAGTTCAGGCTCTAAAATCTGACTAGATGGGCCACATTGGAAGCCACTGTAAAACTGCTGACATTATAAATTATTGATGTTCCCGCAGCTCAATTGGAAGAGCATTGTGTTAGCAGTGCAAAGGTTATGGGTTTGATTCCCAAGGAGCACATTGTACTACATACACTTATGGCTGGACATTTTTTTAATTTTAAAGGCATCCATAATAACAAAGATGCTTGAAAATCGTACAAAATGCCAGCACATGGCTTATTTCTGTAAAACTGATTGACTGCATTTTCAATGACCCATGTAGGCGCTACCGATGATTACAATTGATTTTTTCTTCACAGCAGGTCCATTTAAACAACAGGAAACAGGTCATATGTGGTTCTGGCCAGTTTGTTCTTTTAAAGCAAATTCTACATTAAACAGATATTTAACTAATAGATGTTTTTACAACAAACATGCAAATTGATGCATGCAAAACCACTATATCCAGTTGAATAGAGTTCACACAACAGAAAAGGTACAGTCATCTAATCCGCAAAACATTAACTATTAAAACTGGTCAGAGGCCGATGCAGAGATGAAGATTTCCAGTCTCTAGAGTTTTTGCGGTTATTTTACATACACTTGCATATGAAAAACCTAGCTTGGTAAAATTGCTCCCAGACAGTTCAGAAGCCACGCCAAAGCAACAGAAGTACCAGAACCCACAGCGTGCGAGAGGGAGAGAGAAAGAGAAACAGAGAACGAGGTCACGGAGTGAGAGAGTTTGAGCTGAAGAACAATTTTTAAAAATGATAGTTAGCAAATGATGGCGACAAGACTGGCCTCCTAATTTATCTCAGACGGCTCCTTTCAAGTAAACACTTCAAATCTAAATCATTCGCCTGCCAAGTGTCCGTTTTTAGGACCTGTTAAGTGTGATGAAGAGGCTGAACTGCTACGCTTGTACCGACCTGACCTTCGAAAACTCAGAAGAATGCGTTTGTATTACGCAACTTTAAACTGACAGCACACGGTTCGTCCTGAACATCTAAATAGAGGCCGAGCAGATGCTGAGTTCTTAGGGGGGATTTGCAAAGAACGTATCGCGTACACTAATGCCGTTGTTTGTATACATGTGCCATCTGTGTTGTTTCATCACCTGATTAACTAAAAGACTTATGCAAATCAGATAACGGCACACACATCCTTATTGGCCGTCTTGAAGTGTTAGACTGTGAGGAACACAGCTGACTAACGTGATCCGGGCTACTCAGCTGTACAGCATCACCTCACCATTTATTGATGTCTCGCTCACTTGAGCTTTAAGTCTAAGCAGAACAGAAGGAAAGTACAGTATTGTGGTGTAGAAGGTCCCAGGGGTGTCGTGGACCAGAACTGCAGCAGATATCTGTAAGCTTCTCTCATGACTATACAAACTGCAGCACACTCATCATGACAAGCCTGGTTTTATGTAATATGGCTGATTATTATTAAAACTGACCGCGACAATTAAGTTCCTTTATTTATTCTGAGAGCAACAGGGGCAAAAATGTTTGGAACTTAGATTTCTACACTTTTAAAAGGGTTTATAGGGGAAAGACCTTTAATAAAAAACTGCCTGGTATGTTCAATCAAACATATTTGTGGTTCTGGATGCAACCTCCACAGTAAACTCATAACACTGGACCTCTGAGGTTGCTTAACTGCCAAGTCATGCTTTCACATTGCTTGTAAAACAGCATGATGGGACATTGAGGCAGGTTGTTGGAACGTCTGTGTCGTCTCCCTGCATGGACGTGTGTGTGTGTGTGTGTGCGAGAGAGAGAGTGTGTCTGAGAGTGTGTATGTGTGCGTTCGGATAGGTTTAAGGGTGAGGGTTAGGGGATAGGATATACAGTTTGTACAGTACAAAAGTCATTATGTTCACGGAAAGTCCCCACAAAGTACACCTAAATTAAATTGTGTGTGTGTGTGTGCGTGCTTGTTTTTCTACCACAAGGATGGTAAAAGTCACACACAACTACATTGTGGGGACAAGCCAGCGGTCCCCACGAGAAAAACTGATGATAAAACATACTAAATGATGTTTTTTTATGTAAAGCAGAAAGATTTCTGTGAGGGTTGGGGTCAGGGGTAGGATGAGGGTTAGGGGATAAAATACACAGTTTGTACAGTATAAAAATTATTATGTCTATAAAAGTCCCCATAAGGCATAAAAACGAGTGTGTGTGCGTGTGAGGACAGGACTGAGGGCATCTGGTGTACATCTGTAGGAACCTCGTTTGCAAACAGTGTCATGGAGTACAACCTTGCAGGAGGTCAGTCAGGCATAATGAACTGCCAACCCAGAGCGATGCCTCAGCACCCTTCAGCACTCAAGACACTAAGATATGGGCTCTAATACCAGTCAGATCCACCTTAAACACACACTGAACATTATCATGCCTTAACTGTTTGCTGTGTTGTGCTACAAACCAATTAGGATTAATCTGATCGTAAAAAATGTGTTTGTGCTGCTAAGGTTTTTGGTTTTGTCTCAACAGAGACGATTTGACTAGACAGACAGCAGACTGTGCTGAAAATAAACTGCATTTACCTGTCTGTTTTATTGTTTTAATTTTGGCTTCCTCATGCCTTCTCAGGACATCCTGACCACATTGGTCAGTGCCTATAAGAATAGAGAACTTCCTGTACGTTCCCTGTGTTCTCTGCTGAGGATAGGGGACAACAGGAATAGCATGATATTCCAGAGCTTTTCCTGCTGTGGAGAAAAATTTCCCATTCATGTTCTCCGCCAGTATTACTGGACGTCAGAAACATTTCCCGCAATTAAAACAGTGTCTGCGTGTATTATTAGTAAACAAATTACCCTCCAAGTAAAGAACTTTCCTCCTTCTAATTTTTCCATTCATTTGTAAGGAATGTTATTTTGTGATAATAGTGGTGCTTGCACAATTAAATGGGGAAAAAGTTCTTTAGTTTTACACTGAAGGACGCCATGCCACACAGTCTAAAACTACAGAGATTTGTGGACTTAAGCAACCAGTAAGCAACCACATAGCAACACTCTAGCAATCACCTAAACCCCCTTGCAACCACAATGCAACACACTATAAACAACTCGTACAACCTTACCTTAGTAACCAAATCTAGTTTATGTAACAGCCCACATTTTGTACCTCGGTTTACTTTAAAAAAAAACTCAAAGCAGTGCCTAAGCCTTTTCCTAAACCTCAAAAACAGCAAGATACAGACAGCCACCAAATGTAGAGAGTAAAAGGCCAGTAAAGAAGATGGTTATCTCAATAAAGCAGCAGGGCCCAGCTGTGGCTGTCTTCATAAAGTATGTCTGCTGGCAGAGACGACCGTGAATTCCCTCGGTTTGCCCTTTGTTTGCACTGAGACATGATCGTTTTACAGCTCATCTTTATTTGAATAGATGATTAAGCTGTTGCCATGTGTTTTCTGAGACAAAAGACCTGAGAACGTCTTCAACTGTTCAATCTGACCCACAAATCAGTGCAGCACTCCAGAGGTCACAAGAGCAAATTTAAGTTCTTCACAGCCTCATGCTACAAAACAACTACCTGTAACTGTCTAAAACAGACCAAACGTCCAGCTAGCATTCACTTCCTGTTTGTGTTCTGTTTTGTTTCACACACTGTGCCAGAATTGTGGCTATTTTGAAGGCAATAGAAAATTAAGCGACATTATATTGAAGTGCTAAATTATTTTTAGCTATAATCACCCGGCCCTATTCGTGCAAACGCGCCCATCCATTTTTTAAAACAGCTCCGCAACAAAAGAGCTCTAAAACTAATGCTCGGAGGACATACAGTATTAGATATCCTAGACAATGCCTGCAGCACAGTGTGCCAAATAACAGAAGATTATGACTGTCATCAGAGAGAAAGACAGGGGCAAGAGTCATAGAGACCAGCCCATAAAACTCCTACAGCTCTAAGACCATGTAATGAACTCTAATCAGCGTGGAGGGAGGCTGACTAACAGCTATGCAGCGAAGCAAACCCTCTTGTTTGTTGGTTAAACCCAGAATAGAACAAAACAGTCACTCTGGTATGAGAAGGGGGTGCTCGCCCAAAACCGATTAGAGGGAAAAGTGCATTTTAAAAGTGTTGGTGAGGGAGATGGTTACCGAACAGGCCTCCTTATGGTTTTGCACAGCTTGGATTACCTGCTGTTAAGTCTAAATTAATTAGACACAACACATATTAATTAAGCACATCTTGGACTCCTTAGAGGACATTTACCTATGATCCTCCAATGAGCAAATACACCCAGTAATGAAAGTCAAGTCTATTAATATAAAACATTAGTCTCTTTATAAACATACACATGCAGGGCTGCCCACTGTATTATTTTACAATAACGACTGTACAGTAACATTCACCTGACATAAGAGTTTGAGATGAGATTTATCATGAACACAAATGCTGAATCTGAAAGACAGCTGTAATCACTCCAGGCTGTACATCTCATTAATCATCATGTACACGTAATAACCATAAGAAGGGTGAGAAGACAGGTAAGCTCTCTGTCTTACTGCTGTCGGGCACCTGTGGGTCAGCTCAGCCTGCAGGAGTTCACCTGTTTCAACATGCAGCTCACAAAAAGGGAAAACAAGACCTCTGTATTCTTTAACATGAATCTAAATACTCCAAAATTCTAAATAATAATAAATAATACTAAAATATCGAGTTAATAAAATAATGATAAAATTATTTTTTTTTAAACTAATAATAAAATATAGAGTTATCACTATGGCCAGGACAGGAAGTTCCAACCTTTTTTTTAAAGTAATTTATTATTTAGAACTAACAAAAATTTACTAAAAACTTTTTTGTCAATTTAATTTACCATTTATTTGCCTTTGGCATTTCTATCACAATGCTACAATCCTCTGCAGTTCCATCATGAACCCCATGAGATTTATGAATCCCATTTGGGAAATCATACTTTAAACTATTAAACATAGTTTCAAAGGGACTATTTAATAGTTTCAAAGGGACTATTTAAATACACATTTGTCAGCAAACAAAAAACAGAATAATTTACAAAACAAGAGCATTTACAAAACAACCAACGCAAACATGATCCAAAGAGTCAAAACATCTCTTTGCTCTCTTGTTTTTAATGAATTAACATTCACATGTGGATAGTCATTCAGCTTCAAAATGCCTCACCACTGTTTTGTAAATAACCGTGCGTTACTCAGCAAAAGGGCATGTTAATTAAATGTACTGTTCCTCACATAAACAACATTATTAAACTCAAGGAATCCCATGAATGTAATTACAAGCCTTCAGCTTACTGTAGGAGAAAAACTTAGTGGGCATCAACATTGCACAACATCAGCAGCACATTAGCATGCCAGAGTAGTTTCTGTATACATGCTTGCTAACAGTGACATACCCTCCATCCATCCTGAAGTAAATCAAACACTTATGCCAAAGTGCCATTCTTATCTGTTATCCAACAAGGAACAGAGCATAACATGAAGATAACCTTCAATGGCTTCCCTCTGTCAAGAAACCTTCATGAAAACACTATAAAGCCAAGCCTACAGAGCCGCTAACTTTGGGGGGCCGCTAACTTTGGGGGGCCGCTAACTTTGGGGGGCCGCTAACTTTTGGGAAAAACCCTAACTTTCTAACTTTGGAAATTGCATTTAAAACGGTCGTTGGGAAGATTCTGAATTTCCTTTCACATAACACAGTGTCCAACTATTGCACAACAAACTGTGAAAAAAAAAAAAACAAAGACATAAACGACATCATTTCAAAGCCTGTCATTAAAGTTCTCGCTTGTGGAAAGCTGGAGGAGAGAAAGATTTGGTTAGACACATTGTGACAGATGTTTGTCCTGGAAAGTAATCTTATTCCTGCTCCACAAGAACATGTTCATCTTAAATGATGTGCTTGTATTCTCCAAAAGAGCCAGTTGGCTCCATGTGTGTGAGAGCTGGGCAGGCTTGTGGGGAGATGCCTGGAAAGACTGTGATCATGAAGGAGAGAAGAAAAGAGAGAGAAAGAGAGTGTGGACTTACGTCAGAAGCTTCCCGCCGCAGTCCTGCTGTGTTCCTCAGCCAACAACGGCTCAGCTCACTCAGTTCAAGGATGGGTTGAACCTTCAGCTGAACTGTGTCACCTGATTGCCGAATCATCTCCACGATCTCGTCCCTATTTTTGTTCTCCACATTACGCCCGTTGATCTCCACCAGCCTGTCTCCAGGCACCAGGCCAAGAGCAAGATCTTTGGTGCCAGCACCTGGCTCTGCAAAGTGAACCACTCGCCGATACACCCCTCCATCTGTGCTGCGGTCTAACATGGTGGTGCGCCGCAAGGAGAAACCGAAATCTCCAGTGTTCCGCCTCTGGAGCACAAGCTCTCGAACCTGAGGAATCTGTGGCGGGACAACAGCAGGTAGACGAAGATCCGCAGGGAACGTCTTATCCACGATCTCAGGAACGTGCACCTTCTTCACAGGAGGAGAAGGTTGCTTCTGCTGCTGAAGACTTTGCTTACGCTGGGGGTCAAAGACCTTGGACTCCACCTGTGGAGATGGGGCGGCTGAGTTCTGCCCAGAAGGTGTGGAACCCTCGGACTGGCTCTCATCTTTACTTCGTTGAGAAAAGGAGAAACGCTTCATGATGGAACCCATTTGTGAGCTCTGCATGGCAAGAGCACCAAACCTAGCTGCTCGCTCTTTAACAGAGCTCCTGTGACCATCTTGGCCATAATCGCCCTTCAGATCATCACTGGAGCTGGTCACGCTGAGCTGATCTGGATCCAGTATCATGCTGCTGCGGTTACTAAAGCCATCCGACTCTATGTCAGTTAGATTGAGATCGGTGCTGCTGGCAACTTTAATAGGGATCGGGTTTGAGATCTCCAACTTGTTCTTGGAGTCTCGCTTGGAGCTCCGGTTGAGGTTGAAGAAGCCTCGTCTCATGCTCATCTCATCCAGGCTCCTGAGCTCAGCTGCAGACATTCTTTCCCTCCGGTCTCTCTTCTCCTTCTTAACGGCATCCTTCTCCTTGTCTTTTTTGATCAAGCTGAACATATTGTCCCCAAACGTCGACTGCGTTCCACTGTAGAAGCGCCAATGTTTTCGCAAGCGAGGGATTTTTCCATGCAGAAACAGTAGCTTCAGGAAACCCGGAACGGATTAATTCTGGCTACCTGGAGAGAGAAACACATCATATCAATAATTGGGCCTAAAAACATGTTCACATTTTTTAAGCAGATGTTTCAAGGCATAAAGTCAATTATTTTGTAGATATATATGAAATCACTAACAGAACTGCCTTTCTCACACAGTAGAGAACCATCTTTTCTTATTTTCCTCTTTATCATAATGCGATATGACAGTATTTATTTTTCATCAATACAGTGACTCTGGCATTAACCTTTATATTTCCTGTTTCAGTGTAATAATGCCGCTATATTGACACTATGTGCTTGTTAAACCAGGTTTAAGGCATTAGGGAGGTGCTATAAGCCATGGGCCTCCTACATTTCTTTCCCACCAGCAGGAGACTTCATCATCCAAACAAGTTCTGTTAACAAGGGGCCAAATTCTTCTCCATAATACATAAGGGCAATTGAGGAAATTCTTTCATGACCATTAAAAGCTTGATCTTGGCTAAATGCAACATGACACTACTTATTACTACCTACCCGACTAGTTTTACTACCGTTAACAGTGCAATTAGTATCAGGTTCAGCCTCAAATCATAAATGCAAAACATGAAGTAAACTGATAAACCATGTCCACCTCATGAATGTGTTTATATAATAGACGCCCTGTCATTATGATGGCAAATATTACTGAACACGTAGATCAGAATCAGGATGAAGGCCAAGCTTTTGCCAAAAGACAATCAAGGTTTTAATGACGCTAAAAAGAATAAAGGTTGCCAGGCTGTATATAAATTTGTGCAACGAGTTGTATTAGTGCAACGAGTTGTATTAGTGCAACGAGTTGTATTATGTGCAGATACCAGTTTAAATGTCTCCATAGTTTTTATTCTGCCAGCTCACAGATTATTATATATACACAAACACACCACAGTAACCATAGTTTACTCCAAAGTACAGTAATTACTGTACTTACAGTAGTTGTTGACATAACGTCATGTTGTGATTCAAATTGAAAATATATGAAATACTTTTGTTTTCATAAGAAAAATACAAAAATAAATAAAAAACTAAAACGGTGATTAAAATGACGAAGAACTTGGTGACCAGATACAGCAAATAAGACACACAGATAAATGAACATGTTATGTCAACTTCATATCCCTGTTGATACTACAAAGACAAATGTGGTAATTTAATATTGGCCACCAGTGTCATCAAACGTTAACATGGTACATTTTTATTCAATGGGTTAACTGAACCTAATAAAAAGATCATTGTTATTTTATTGATAAGCACATGCAGTAAAAATCAAGCCCTATTTGCAGCAGAAAGGTGAACGTTGACATTAAACTAAACCAAAGGGCTCAATGACAAGTTTACTGTACGTTGCAGCAATACTACCCTAATCTTTTACAATGTAACAAAACACAGCGTTGTACAACTTGACATTGGCGCATTAGAGGCCAGACATAATAGCCAGAGGACGGCAACGCAAAACACAAACACGTTAGAACAATAAACACTTTTATATAAATGTGTCCAGTCATTCAACCAGAGCACAGAGACTCGGCAATCACCTGCGGCAGAAAAAGCCCAACGCTAAAGCTCCAGACCAGTCGCGTATACCTTTCAATTAGCTGGACATGGAAATAAACTGTTCAACGTAGATCGCCTCTGTATTTTAGCATGTTACTTAGACATTGGTTGTATTTAACCTAACCAATAAAGAAGTATAACAATCCTCCGCTACAGTTAGCATGAGTAAGTGGCTGATAAGGGTCCTTTCTTCGCCCCATATTCCAGCAGCAGGCTGCTGTTAAACCCATGCTCACATCCCTGACATTGGATTTTGCCATCTGAAAATAATGGGATGTTGCCTTGTTTACGGAATACAGCGCAAATAGACGTATACGTGAAAATGGGTTGGACTCACCGTTAAGAGATATCCAGTTTTGGGCTAAGAACGGTATTGTTTCTGTTCGGTCTACCTTCTAGATGGGCGCAGCTGAACGTGAGCAGGCAAGCAGTGTTGTAAATACATAGTGATAAAGGCGGTAGGTTGGCCTCATGTTGCTCATTGTTCAGATGAGAAGAAACGGCGACACCTGTTGGATACACTGTAAAACTACAGGTTTCAAACAGGACCTGATGTCCCGCTGTAGGTCGGGGTGCTGATCTGAGGTCTGACAGAAGCCACATGACAATTAGTGATAAAACAAAAACATAATCAATCTGATTGAAAAATACAGGAAATTGCTGTTGGTGGTTATTACGGGTTCTGTAAATGTCTGTAAATTGGCCTAATGCCCGTTATTATACAATATAATAATGTTTCTTATTTGTTTATGTCCTATTTGTACAGTAACTGCGTAAACAATTAGGTGTTACATTAATAATTACATTAAACTACTGTAAGTGAGTATATTATATTATATTATATTAATTCAGATTTTTAATTCTACTAATTAATTGTTTCGGTCGTCCTCCCCGTGGCCGTTATTTTGAACTGCAGTCGATCAAGCGGGGGCTACGTCATCGCCTACAGCGTCAGGGAAGGGGCGGGGCATCTCGATCGGGATGAGCTTTTAAACATGAGAGCATAACCCCAGGGTTGTGTTCCCTATCATAACAGTCCGTTTCGATCTCGAAAAGCGCTTCCAGCTGCAGGAGTGCATGAGGAACGACAGAGTAAAGAGTTTCACCTCGATCAGGTAGCGAAGGAGGTGAAAGTAGGAGTGGGAGAGGGGGGCTGTGGTCGGATTTAGTGAAAGAAAACAATATGGCCGCGGTGGAGCTGGAATGGATCCCTGAGACCCTGTACAACACCGCTATCTCAGCCGTGGTCGATAACTACGGCCGATCGCGACGGGACATACGATCTCTGCCTGAAAATATACAATTTGATGTATACTACAAGGTAAGAGAGACAGGGAACAAGTCCGATGCAGAACAAACGTTTACAGCAATTGACACTCTTTACTAGCAGATCGGCTAACAAAAATTAATAGAAAATTGCTGGAGTCGCAATCGTGAAAACTAGTTTTTTTTTACAAAGCCTGTTAATGACAGCTTAAAAGTAAGGTTACTGTGCTAAGGGTGAAAAAGTTTTTCCATATGACACTTTGGGATTAATATGTCGTTGGGATTAATATAATCATTTTGGGTGGACGATATGTTTCAGTTATTCTAGCCTATATCTTATCTTTAACTGTGAAGCGGGTTGAGATACAGCCACCTCGTTAGGGCTAGTTAACCATAACCAATATAACAGTTTCACCCTTTATTTACCTTTGACTTCTACTAGGCAGATTGCACGTAATTTAATCACACATAAGTATTTAAACCATAATAGTTAATTCCATCGAATTAATGTGTTTATGATAGGTGCCATTTGTAGATACATGTATTGTATGCTTTAAAAGATTTAATGTACCGTAACCTCCGTGGACAAAAACATAAATGTACACCGTGGTATGCTATGAACACATTAATGACATGGCATAAAGTCACACTTCTTTCCTAATCTATCTAATTTTATATTAGGTAAAAAACCGTTGGCTTTGTGTCAAGTTGTCAGTGCAATATGCAAAAAGCGAACTGAGGCCACTTGGTGCATCCTGTTTAACTCGTACCTTGTTGTTTTTAATTTCATGCACGTTTTCAGATATTTAAGATGCCAATGTCTAATAAGACCGATCCCACTGTTTTGTGTAGAAAACTATCAAAGTGTGACGTTCAAGATGAGTAATGATGACAGATTGTAAAGCGTCTTTTGACAAGGGCAAGAAAATCAGCATTTTTCATTCCCATTCTGACATAAAACCCAAATTAAATATTCTTTAACATTTATGAGATGTAGTTAAATCATTATGTTCATAGCTGATGTGTAAAGGATTATAGTGCATATTACAAATGAAAGACTGGGGTGAAGTTACTGTGCTGTAAGCCAGTTTAATCGTTTAATTTTGACATTGTGTCTCTCGTTGCTCTTCAAATTCAGGTCAAGAGTTACATTAAGCAAAATCACATGCTTACATTTGCTGTTTAAAACCAGATGTAGCATTTAACAAACCAAATGTCAGTTGAAAAAACAATAAAAGAGGTTGGCACACATGGTGATGTTGCCCAAACACTTTTTGATTGTACATTCTGTCTGTTATGGCTACTTTTCTTGGTTTTCATGATGTTACTGCTTCTCCCGAGGGAAGGGCTGAGTTGTCTTTGTTGTGTCATGTACAGTGGGGGTCAGCAAGCTCACATTTCTTCATGTGTTCCAGCTTTACCAGCAAGGCCGGCTCTGCCAGCTGGGAGGGGAGTTCTGTGAGCTGGAGGTCTTCGCAAAAGTCCTCAGGGCCTCTGACAAAAGGTATTTGACAGTTTCAATGTTAACACACCATTTAGCACTTCAGTGATGTGTGTGTGTATGTGTGTGCGTGTATTTTGGGCTGATGATTCAAATCTCACAAGTTGCTCTGTGGCTCTGGCATTCATTGACAATGCTGAGCAAATTTAGCCCGATATATATGATCCAGAATGATTTTCTGCTGTTCTGAGATCAGCATTTGCCAATAATTGTGTCTTCTTGGCTAAATTAAAGACGTTTCTGCTATTTCCCCTTTGTTTCTGTACTGAAATTTACTGACAAAAGTTCTGTGAAATAAAAGGATAAGTTCTTGCATTCAAAACCGTTTTTAAACACGATGACGCATCTTAAAAAAGCATTGCTCGTGCTTTGAGATGCTGTTGTAAACGCGCATAGTTTAACGCTTTCTGTGTTAAGCACCTGTCCAGCTAACAGGTAAAATATAAGCCAAGAGTCTGTGTGTTTTCTGTTGTTATGACGATCAGTCAGTGTCTCATAAATTAACACAGAAGGTCACGGTTATCAAAATGAGAAGCCCAAGCGTGTAATGCACATTTTATGTGATTGTTGTTCCTGTGCAAATACATTTATGCGTCATTATTGATTTAATAATTTTATTTTGTGAACTTTTGGACCTTTATGTGTGGCTTCATATTCTAGACCAGGAAGACATGGGTTTTAAGCTATTATTGCACATTATACAAACTCAAAGACTAACTTAAGACTTGCCTTAGTTAACCTATCATTAAATAAGTTATTTGTTATTCATTTACTTTAGGATGAAATCTTTTGGCACGTAATTTAAAAATAGCAAAATATTAAGTTTTTGTCTACTGTCAGTTAAAATGTTGTCAGGGCAGGTATATAAAAGGAAAAATTTTGAGCTTTGCAAATTGAGCTACAAGAATATATTCATGACCTAGTCTGATCATATATGAGATTTAAACATGTATTCCTTCAACAGGCACCTCCTGCACCACTGCTTCCAGGCTCTGATGGACCACGGCGTGAAGGTAGCTTCAGTCTTGGCCAATTCCTTCAGTCGTCGATGTTCATACATTGCAGAGTCAGATGCCCATGTGAAGGAAAAAGCGATCCAGTTTGGATTCGTATTAGGTTTGCAAGTGTAAATCGCTCTTCTTAAATCTGTTTGGCTTACTGACTGCTGGAATAATGCTCCGCTTCTATCTCAGGTGGCTTCTTGTCAGACGCCGGCTGGTATGGAGATGCGGAGAAGGTCTTCCTGTCGTGTCTCCAGCTGTGCACTCTACACGATGAGGTTCTCCACTGGTATCGCGCGGTGGAGTGCTGCGTGAGGTGAGCGCTATGAAGAGCAGTCAGCTTGATTTTTTTTATAACGTATCTTTCTCATAACCTGTGGTTAAGTGTTTGTTCATATTGTGGAGCCACACTCTCAGACCACATTACTTTGTTTACCAGGTTACTTCATGTGCGTAATGGGAACTGCAAATACCACCTGGGGGAAGAGACCTTTAAACTGGCCCAGTCTTACATGGACAAACTAGCCAAACATGGCCATCAGGCCAATAAGGCTGCCCTCTATGGAGAACTTTGTGCCCTGCTGTTTGCCAAAAGCCACTATGATGAAGTACGTTCCTGGCATCCAAGTACAACATTAGAAAGCTGTTTGGAGAATGACCGTTTATTAGTTGCTAAACAGTGTGTTGCTTGTGTTTTTCAGGCATATAGGTGGTGTATAGAGGCTATGAGGGAGATTACAGTTGGCTTACCTGTGAAAGTGGTAGTTGATGTTCTCAGACAAGCTTCTAAGGTTGGTGGCAGCTTTGTTAGATGTCAGTGGTAGGGCTGGGTAAAAAGTATTGATACTTCAAGAATCGAATTGTATCAATGACAGTTGAAACAGGCCTGTTTACACTGTAAGGGAATCAAAATTGATGTCAGATCGGAATCAAATCAAGAGCTTGTGAATCTGAATGGAATTGAGTTTTTCTAAATGTGTAAGTTGCTGGTCAATAGTTGTGTTAAATAATGAATCTAAAAACGTTCTTATTGATCCCCACAGGCTTGTGTTGTTAAGCGGGAGTTCAGGAAAGCTGAACAGTTGATAAAACATGCAGTGTTTTTGGCACGGTAAGATATCGGTCATGTGTTGTGCATTTCCATTGAAAAAATGGAGTGATGTTGAAATCGTTTAACTTGACAATGATGAATTGCTTATGCATTACCCCATTTTATTTTCAGGGAACACTTTGGACACAAACACCCAAAATACTCCGATACACTACTAGATTATGGATTTTATCTTTTAAATGTGGATAACATCTGTCAATCAGTGGCCATTTACCAGGTAAGCCAAGAATTAATTAAGTTCTCATTGCTTAATTGAAAGATGATGGGTGATTCAGTCATTGGTATGCTTTACCCTTAGATTGCACTGGATATTCGGCAATCAGTGTTTGGAGGAAAAAACATCCACGTGGCCACTGCACATGAGGACCTGGCGTACTCCTCCTACGTCCATCAGTACAGCTCCGGTAAATTCGACAACGCACTGTGAGTATCGTTTTTTAGTTTGATATTCAGAGAAAGTAGCTTTAACGTTTTCTTTAACTTCTTATGGGTTTATTTTTCTGTTGAACTAGTACTATTTGAAACTACTGTTGAAATCTGTGCCATCTGGGTGTGTGAACGATACATAATAGGTCAGAGGCAAAATAACAAGACTGTTTTTATTAGAGAGTAAACGTCTTCGAAAACATTCCTTATATTGGGCTCACTGAAAATATGAATCATTTAATTGGTACCATGAGTCATTTCCTTGAGATGCCACATTGAGATGGTGTATTCATTTCAAGACTAATCTTATGTGAACTTTTATACCATTTTATTTGTCCCCTGGGTGGCTGGTTTTTTAAAAATGCGAGTACATCGCCTGATGCCCGGTATTTGCCCTAACCCCTAACACGGTTGAGCCGTTCTGTTAGAATTGTTTTTATTTCCCTCTGTTTTTCATGGAAGTGTTTATAGAATAACATGTACCCATGTCATACTTTGAATTTTGCTGGTAGATTCCACGCAGAACGTGCCATAGACATCATAACTCACATTCTCCCTGAAGACCATCTGCTGCTGGCTTCATCCAAGAGGGTGAAAGGTGAGACCAGCACTTCCAAACGCTTTCATAACGTCCCTCATTCACAGCTGCGTTTCTGGAAGGACAACATGGAAATGGCTGTTGATTGTTGGTCGTGGTGATTTGGTTTTTCCAGAGGATCTTTTTGCTTAATGTGTATATTTGATACTCCATCTCCAGCACTAATCCTGGAGGAGATCGCCATTGATTGCCATAACAAGGAAACTGAGGAACGTCTCCTGCAGGAGGCCCATGATCTGCATCTCTCTTCCCTCCAGTTGGCCAAAAAAGCCTTTGGGGAGTTCAACGTTCAGACGGCGAAACACTACGGCAACCTGGGTCGCCTCTACCAATCCATGCGCAAATTCAAGGTTGTTAATCATTCTGAATCTAAAGAGAGTTCAACCAACTGTGACAAATTCTGTTGTGATTAACTCACCCTCATGGCTTTCCAAATCTGTTTGATTTCTTTTTCATGTAACACAAAGGAGAGATTTTAAATACTCGTCCATGCAAAAGCTCCAGTTTCCATTTATTGTAGTTGGAAAAGAGTAACCAACACCATTTTCAAAAGTTCTTCATTTGTGATGCATGGAAAAAAGTCAGGAGATTTGAACTAGTAAATGTATGACGTAACTGTCATTTTTGGGTGAGCTATTCCTTAGTTAAACCTGTTGAAGTTTACCCTACCCGTGATACAAGGAAATCAGCACCAGTTGATCTTTGCTTAAGTCACATGTTTTATTTATTGTGCAAGCCAAACGCAACACAGAGGGCTTTTGAGGTCGCTGTTGTGCTAACCGAACTTTCCATGGTGTGATGTGTAATGCAGGAGGCAGAGGAGATGCACATCAAGGCCATTCAGATAAAGGAGCAGCTGTTGGGGCAGGAGGACTATGAGGTGGCTCTGTCAGTGGGACACTTGGCCTCACTCTACAACTATGACATGAATCAGTACGATGATGCCGAGCGCCTCTACTTGCGCTCCATCGCCATTGGTGAGGGCCACTAGTATTCTGTTTGTATTTTTTGATTGTTAATGCATTGTGGGTAATTTACATACTTCCTGTGTAGCTTTGGCTCCATTATATAATCAGCCCGTCCTATACTGTATTTTCTTCAGGGAAGAAGCTGTTCGGGGAGGGATACAGTGGACTAGAGTATGACTACAGAGGCCTCATAAAACTGTACAACTCAGTTGGAAACTATGAGAAGGTCTTTGAGTACCACAATATTCTGTCCAACTGGAACCGTTTAAGGGACAGGCAGTTTGCAGTAGCGGACGCGCTGGAGGACGTCAACACGAGCCCCCAGTCCACAGAGCAGGTGGTTCAGTCCTTCCTGCTGTCACAGAGTCACTCAGCCGGACGGCCCTGCTTGGGCTAACGTCCAGGACTCCCACCACCACCACCACCAAACTCGAAACACACAAGATGTGCACACACCCTCATTTTCACACACATTGATAGTGATTTATTAACATGTGGTCAAAGAGTGTGATCACCTTGAGTTTGTCAAGATCTGATTGGACCATCACTTAACTTTACCAGCAGCTCCCCTTGCCCCTGTTCTTTTTCCTTACGATGGGATAAAGACAATGGCACCTGCTCAACCATGCTATCGCTTATGTTCACACAAACTGTTTCTTTGACTTCAAACAGACTCGAAAAAGAAAAAAAGCTTTGTCTAAAAAGAGCTCACGGAAAACTTCCGCGATTTTGGTTTTCCCGTGATTTGATTTTTGGAATTTTATTTGCATTTGTTTTGTATCTGAAGGAGACGTGCTCACACTACAGGAATAGTTTGTTTGTTTATCACTGAATTACTGTTTTGTGGAGGAAGTGCTTGGCGCAGCACCCACTGAATGACATTGGATGGGAGAAGCCCTATCGTTCCTAGAAATGAGTGAAGAACATTCGTGTCCCCATTAATCTGAGGATTACAGCTTGACTTTATGTAACGCAGAGCTGTGCATTAAGGATTACCTGTGTGCTCTGGAAAATAAGACCAGCCATGTTACATGATGGACCATTATGTTTTTTTGCTTTTGTTTTGTAAGAACTCATGTCATGTGTGGAATCTATGGACCAATGGGTTTCCTATTGCTCTAGATACCATGTTTTAAGTTCTCTTCTGGTTTTGTATTCCTTTAGTACTGATACAGCTTATTTTAAACTGCCATAATTTATATGCAAAGTATGCTACAACTTGCAGGTGTAACATTGCAAATGGATGAGCCAAAATGACTTCTGTTAATAACAAGTGTGAGACCATAACTAATGTCTTATGCCATAACAAATTAATGGAGTGGGCGGGGCAAGTATGTAAAGCCGGCTTTCTGTCAGAGTAGAGCCTTATTACATAACACAAATTCGCATACACAGAATAAGCTGAGGTGGGACCAGGTTTCATTTCAGAGCTCAGCCCCGGGTGGCAGTGATTAACGCCCCTGGTCTGCTGCCAGCTGACTGGACACAGAAGAAAAGGCTGAGCACAGCACCTGTCTTTGTACAGAAGCTCCCCTGCAGGGGTAACAGGATTGTGAGGATTGTGCGCAAGAGGGTGTAATTCAACACGTGTTTGTGTAGTGACCGGCGTTTCCAACCACGCAATAATACAGTGTGAATGAACTTCTCTTCACAAACTCTCTTCACTGCCTTTCAGGCCATAAAAATACCCAGAATCCACACAGATGCATAACAACAGCTTCGCTCTGATTCAGATTTAAAAGAAAAGCATTTTGTACTTTTCAACTTTTCAAGCTGCTTCAGTCACAGTCACGGCTACAAAAATACAGTAAAAAAATACAGGTTTACATTAAGGTGTCCAAAATGTTGTCAAGAGGTTCCACGCTTCATATGGAATTCGTCGTTTTTGCATCTTCAGAGCCTTTGCACCTTCGCTGCAGGCGAGGTGCTGTTGCGGGTCACAGTTTAGTATGTGATGTTAATGTCTTGCAGCTCAAGCTGAAGTCCCAGCCTTAGTGGGGATCTACGACAGCCTTGCTATAGTCAGACCTCCACCTGTGGCTTTCCAGCACTGTACTGCTTTAGCTAACACCACCTCCTTAGAAATCACCGCATTGTTACGTATAAAGATTTGATGGTGGAAATTTCTCACTACCGTACTCGAGATAGCAGGGAAATCAGAATAGAGTTGCCGGAAGGAAAAGAGTTAGCCTTGCTCAGAGAGATAAAGATATTGTAACAAATAAACTGTGATCTTGAAAACTTTGTAAGTGCATTTCCATTGACTATTTGCAGTAAATGGACAATTAGTAGAGTTCTGGTATCAGAGGATATAGATTATAAGTTTAGGAGCTTCAAAACTAGAAATGTCAGCCGTGATACAAGCATAGTGTGTACCGAATGAATTTTCTGATCACTTCTGAATGTTGATTTAAGGGCTCGTTTGTCAACCTTATGTGGCAAGTCAAGTTCAGAAAGATTAAAATCCAGAGATTGTTAATTAAATCCAAAGGATTTCTGTCAGAATGGGCCACAGTCCCAAAAAAAAAAATCAAAGGTGCTTCTGGGTAACAAGTTCTTAGTTTAGCGTGTTGAAACAATTACATGTACATAGTCATAGATGTTTAGCTACAATTGGTATTGTTCCAGTGAAACTCATAGTGACATAAACAAAATACAGAAAAAAACAATGTTGTTAAAGGTGTTGAGCTGATCACAGTAATGAATGAATAGCACCCCTGACAGTAAATGCAATCCTGGTGATAGAATATCCTGAATCGGACAGACAATGTTTCCATGGTTACACACAGTAAATACTGTAAAGCTAAAGCTGTTGAACTTGGGACATCACTAAAACCCTGCATGCACCTTAAGAGATGGAGTGTAGTTACGGGTTTAAAAAGGGACCGTTAACCATAAAGAATGCTCTTACTGCATGAGAGAGCACTTATTGCATCGATAACTGATAGAGGGGCCTTATTAACAATGTGGTAATGAAATTTCTTCAAGTTGCATATACTGCTGTCACATGTTGTGACTTAGCCAGCGGTGTTTCAGATTTCCCCATCCTAATATTGCATCGCAGTGGTACCCCGACTGCCAGATGGGGTACACAGCAAGCCTCTGCTTGGATATGTGTAGGGTGTAGTCATTGGCTTTATGTAAACACACCTCAGAAAAGTCTACTGTACATTGTACATCTGTAACCACCAAATCGTTATTAAACTCAATTGTATCCACTAGTGTGAAAATCTGTAACTAATTTGAACTCACACAGAAAAATACATTGTAGAGCTGTCTTATAGACTTTATTAAGCAATATTACTTCTGAAGTATTAAATTGCTTTATTTTTGCCTTTACATGGTTTTTCTTTGATCTGGTTCTGAAATCAGTGTGATATGTTTTGAATCTGTGACCTGAACGAATAGGGCCCTACAGAAACACACTCGTCTGAGTGGATTAGTGACTGAACAAAAAAATGAGAATAAAGGACTATTTAGCATATGTACCTTTGAAAAATATTTGCTTTTTCACCATAGAAAGTCAAAGTTATAGTTCGAAGCCAAAGATGCCATTTATAAACCTTTCACAACATTGTAAACATGTCTAAAACATTTTATATGAACGGTAATATTCATAATAAAATATTTCTTATATAATGCCTTTACCATCTTATAAAAAACAGTTCTAAGTAATTTACATATCTGAAGTCACTAAACAATAAATTCCTAAAGACCATTATCTGTAGCTAAAACAAACATTTAATCCCCAACATAATATTTGCAACTGTTCCAAACAATAAATCATTAAATATGAAGTATTGCTGAATCATACAAACACCAAAAGCAATGTTACAATTAGAGTGAAATCCTTGCCACTATTACGACGACTCACCAATTACATTTGGCACATACAGACACATATAAATTCCCATTGCACCGGCGCTCACTACTGATGTAGCGCCCGCGTGTGTATAATAACAACTGTTTTAATTAATCTGACTTCGCATTCGCTCCTATGACAAAAAGTAATCAAAATAATCATCGTGAATGATGTAAAAAAAAAACATTTCACCGCTTAAGGGTCTGTTCTACGGGTGACATTTATGCAACAGCATATACAGTAGCAGAAACGTCTCTTCCGGCTTTATTACACGCGTCACTCGCCTTGCAATGGACAACAGAGGCCACAGGAGTGCGCCAAATAATAAGCGTTTAAACAAATTTTACTACTTTATCAATACATTTTACTACACATATCAATACGGAACGTTCGTCTTTAAATGGAAAACGTTCGTCTTTAAATAGTTGTGTACGAAATTATTGAAAAGTCTTAAATCTACTCATTGAATGACTTCAACTACTTTAGCTGACACCTCGCCATCGCACATCATTTGGGATCAAGCACATAACATTGGACTGCATGACAGCTCCACTACAGTAGAAAGCGTCAGTGGTGCGTTAAATGGACGCGAATACGCCTCCAGAGTCCTGATTGGGCAAAAGTCACGTGACCAAGAATGGAGGCGTCGGTGCTGAGACGCGTCACTCGTTGATAACGCAAAACTCCGCCGCTTGACTTAATAGGAACACCGTACTGAAAAAACAACAGAAAACAAGGCAACAGGCACCGGTCACTCCTCGCATTTCTAACCGTTGCCATGAAATGAGGGCACCATGGGCGCCAAAGAGTCACGGATAGGCTTCCTTTCGTATGACGAGGCCGTTAAAAGAGGTAAGAGCTTTGAGCTTTAGCGATTATCGGCGGTCGGTCAGATACGCTGCTGCGCTAAGCTAGCGTTAGCTGCGGTAGCCAGTTAGTTAAACCCGCATATTAACTCTACCCGTAAGCTAACAAGACCCAACCTGTCATTTCACAGATGTGTTATGCGTCCACTCGCTAAAGTAGCGGCAGTAATGGGCTTGGAGAATGAAGGTGGGGCTGCGTGCTCTTGTCTTTGTGTTATTGATGTAATTCGGTGTGTTGTTGTCTAAAACCTGGTCAGCTGTCTAACTAGGACACATTTTCTTGGCATCGTTGTTGCAGTCCCGAGCCCTCGCACGCGCCTGTAATTCCCCGAAATTGTCTAAGTAGACAGCTCACTCGGTTTTGAGACCCAGCCAATGTCTAACGAATAGCCGACTGTAAGTGTAACTAATCTGGGTGGTGCAGCGGCACACCATATAGTGTGATTAACAGATTTCACTAATCTGTCAACATTTCTCAACATCCCGTTATTTATGTACCCATCCATAGATCGCAGTCCATCAGCTCTCTCTCTTTCTAAGCAAGTGAAACTGCTTAACCTGATACACTGAAATCTGTTTCTTGCGCTTTGTACTGACAGTGTATTTAACACCCCTTTACATTAAGATAATACGATCGCTAAATCAGGATTTTTACCTCCAAGAGCAGACGTGTTCCTCAAAAACGATTAAGTCGTAATTAAAGGACCGTTTTGTGATCACGTGGTCATAAAAGGCCATTGACATGTCAAGTTTATGTCAGTTCTTCTCAGCTGTCTTTGCACTTCATTTTACACTAGTTGCACTCGTTGACACTGTTAGGCTGCAAAATGACATTGTTTAAATTTATCCCTTAAAATTTTCAAAATACATTTACATTTACATACAAAATACAAAAATACATTTCAAAATACATCGACTTTGCTTTCTCAATACCAAGTCTGCATCTGCTTTCTGTGGAAGATTGTGTAAAAGCTTATATATTTTAAGTGTCATACTTGTGGGTCCTTTGGTTGGATATAATTTTATTCAATATATTTTAGTGTAACTGTGTAACCACCATGTGTAAGTCACATCACCTGTAGGTGTAACCGCTTGCTGACCACAAGTTGGGTTTCAGGTGTATGTTTGTTAATGATAACCAGTTTAGATTTCTGAAACTGGGTAGTGATGTAGTCTGATGGTAGCAAACAGGCTGACAGACAATGTTGTGGGTTCATGTGTGTGCCATGATCTGGGTGGTGTGTTCAGAGTTGGCTGAGAACAGATACAGGCCTGGCACCTGAGATGGAGCATGTCCAAATTGTTTATCTTTCCCCACCTTTATGAATAGGCAGAATTTAGCAGTTGCTTTGCATAAGCATTATTTGCATTTATGTTTCTCTTACTCTGGAAACCATAGGCCAAGATTTACATTTTGGTCCAAACTATAACACACAAAATTCAAAACTGCAGTTTGTAACTTTTGCCTCTTTGCCACCATCTCTGTTTGAAACATAAAACTGCAAATAACATTTCTGTATGCATGTTGAAGTCAAATGAAGCTAAACTGACTTTCTCAGAAAATCGGACCCGACAGCTCAAATTATAAATTAATATTATAAACTTAAATTGCAAATCAGGGTAAGGTAGGGAGAGTGTTTTGATGTGTACTTTCTCAATAACTGATTTATTTTAACCAAAAAAGTTTGACAGATTGCCACTTTAGGTTATTTATCATATTAATATCTTTGACCAGTGAGGGTGTGAATCCCATGAGTGTTGAAGAGTAAAAGAGTGTGTTTTCATGCTTTTGTTCTCAACAAGAGGGGTGTGTGTTGGTGGTGTTAGGGTGATAGCTGGACATGAGCCCGTTAGGAGAGGTAGAATTACCCTAATTGTTCCAGCTGCACCCACACTGTGGTAGCTAATTTATTGCAGCTTTATGTGCCATGCTTTCCAATAGTCATGGTTGCTGACGTCACATCACAATAACAGTGTTAAGAAAAATGGCATTTTTGTCACTGTTATATTGTCAATATTGTTTTTCAATGGGTTTTCTTAATTGCCATGTAATGCCAAATTAGAAATGACAAAATGTTATTCTCAGTTAAACAGTTTACCCAAAAATGAAAACCTTTGCATTATTTACTCACCCCCTTATGCCATTCCAAAATATATGACTTTATTTTTTTCTGTGGAACACAAAAATGCTTTAAATTAATTATATTTTAAGAAATGTCTCTGTAGTTAAAGTATGACCATTTTTATTTTTGTTTAAATGCATAATGGTGTGACTATTTTGAAATCAGCGGTGTCATTTTGGAAGAGGTGAGAACGCATTACTCTAGACTCTGTCAGATGGGGTTTCACTCGAGTGCTCATCCTTGGCATGAAGGTTCCTCAGTGGCTTTCTTCCAAGGCTGCACATACAATACCATTCTGTATTATAAAGGAGCTTCTAGTGTCTCAAGCTGTTATCTGTAGCCTGCTGACAACACGGTCTCCCAGTCAGTGAATCTCAGCACACAACTGTCAGCTTGACTGAGTGAGGGTCCTCTGAGGTTACAGGCCATCGAGTCCAGCTGAGATAATTAAGTCTCATCTTCAGGAATTCATGTTTATTTATGAATTCTGCTTACCTGTAAGGGTCAGAGTCGTCTTATTTGCTCTCAGGCTGTCTTTGGAGAACTCTGTCTGGAATTAATGGTTTCCTACACCTACAGACCCACAGTGGAGGAACTACTGGGAACATAAAGTAGGTCATGTTTGTAGGTAGTAGCACTGAAATTAGTTTTATGGTATGATACAGTGTGTCCTGCAGGACTCCATCATAGAGTAACTGGGATACCTATCTCTCTCTCTTCTCTCTCTCTTCTCTCTCTGCTCTCTCTCCTCATTTGTTTCTCTCTCGCTCTCTCCCTCTTGTTCTCTGTGAGGGGAAGCACACTGACTGGACGTGGAAGGAGATTTGAAAGAGCCTGTGATCGCTCTAGCCGTCTGCCACTGTGCGGTTTCAGAAAGTAGATCTGTCACTGAATTCCCCAGAGCAAGAAGATATCTGCATTTCCTCTTTCCTCGCTTTTATATTATGATAATATGTACGCCACCGAATCTGCTCCTCCGTATTAGACGAAGGCTTCTATATTTATTGTTATTTCTATTGCGTACTGTTTTGGAGAAGAACGTAAATAAACAAATGCAATCAGGTAAATAGAGTAGGTAGACAATGTTGTTGGAGAAACTGAGTCACTGCTGTGGAGAATTTACGTTACTCTGCTTCACCGTAAGTCCTATGGCTCATAGGAATTTTTAATCAATCTTTGAAAGATAGGAGTCTTGCTCGTACACTGGCAGGAGTATTTCTGACATTTTTGACTTTGGGATCTTAGGCTTTTGTAAAAAAGAATTTAGCGGTTCTTTATCTCCTTGCTTTGTGTCCTGGGACTGATCAGCCAGTACAATTATCCTGGAGATGTAGTTCACTGATTTAATAGTAGGAAATTGCTCATCTAATTGATGCATGTTTTAATGGCCTCACTGTTGTGGTATATCCTGTGGGAATCTGTCTTATGATTTGTTGATATCACTTTTGGAAGCACCTTCTGAAGGAGCAGTTTGAGAGTGGCAGATTTTACCCAGTTAATTGTCCAGTAATGACCCGAGAACTGATATGAAAATCTTCTGTGAATGTACCAAATACACAGAAAATGTCTGCAGCATTAAAGCAGCGATTAAATCATGTTGTCATCACGTTCACCGTGGAGCATCTGGTGCCATCATTGTGTTTATAAATTTGGAATGTTGTCACATGCTTTTGATGGTCTTTTTTTACGAAACATTAAACAGGATAATCGCACTGCTTGCAGGTGTATTAAAATGTGATGTCGAGATATAAGTGCATCTCTACCAAGCTGTCAGCTCTGAAACTCTCTGAAAAAGAAAGTTAAGAACTTCTTTAGTCCTGAGGAATTTTAAACCTCTTCCGAGCTCTGAACTGCTTTTTAGACAGTGTCCACACTGTGCCACATCTATGAATATCCACAGTCTGTTTCCTGCCTTCATATCATAACAACATATTAAAATATCCCTTTCTTCCTGCTATTATGAAGGCTGTGACAGAAATTCAATAGCTGTTGTTGTGGTAAACTGTCAGAGTTTAAATTGTTGAGGTGGCTCTGTCAGATCAAGCAGTACTTAAAACGGTGGTTTCTGTTCCTTCTTTAGCATATTACCTAAGAGACATGCGGTTGGGGCATGATGGGATACTGTAGCAGTTCAAGACCTGAGAAAAAAACCTTTTTATTCAGAGCTCAGATCTATGCATTTGTAACTTATGAGGTAGGATTATGTAAGCGTAACGTCAAAAAATGTGCATGTGTTGCCATTTGATGTCTGTTTTTCATTGGTCAGATGAATGTTCATGTTTATTTATGTATATATGCATGTAGTCCCTCAATTAATATGATGTCATCACACCAGAATTTATGTGGTGCAGTTTTTGTAAATGTGTTGTTATTTTCAATATTTGTCCTTATGTATTTAATGCATAAAGAGTCATCGACTAAGGCACGGAGGACAGCACTGTGTTCTTCTCAGCTGTCTGTCAGAAGTGCCTCATTTAATGAGTATGAATGCGATTGACCCTCACATACATCTCTCTCTAGATCCTTAAAAATCTTGTTGCAGCTCCAGTGCCTCATTTGGCTTGTTATCCTCGTGTTCTGGTTTAAAGTCTTACTTTTGTTCTGAAATTGTTCCTTAAAGAAGTTTTCTTCCGAAAACTTTCAGAAGACTCTGACGTGTTCCACTCTGCACACCAATCGACCAATCAGAATTAAGCATAGGCTATATTCCATTAACACAGGTGCAATAACATAGAACAGATAAGAGGATTATATAGAGGAGTGACACGTTTGTTTGGGAATGTGTGTATGAATATGTTTTTGTTGTGGAGGTGTAATCTCACAATTTAAAACAGAGATGGATCAGGTAGTCCGCGCTGGTGTGATTGAGTGGGGGCGGGGACTAATTTGCATATTCATAGCTTATTATTTATTAAGATTTGAATTATAGGCCTTACACTTCATCATATACGGCAGTGGAGAACAGATTGGAAATTGGGGGAAGGGTAGGATTGTGGTGTAAGGCAGGCCAGAATCGAACCTACATCCCCTTGAGCCTGAGGTGTTTGTGCATCAACCACTTTCCAACAGCTCTGACCAGTATGATATTTCCGGATCTGGGTTTCATAGGTTCATAGGGATGCATCGCTTCATTTTCCTGCCCTGTAGGAAACTTGTCAGGCATTTGGTTTGAACTGCCCTGGGCCGGAGAAAGGGAGTTCTAACAGCTGAACAAACGTTTTAAGTCAGTCATTGCCACTGCATTTCTCTCATCTAGCTCAGAGCATGTTGAGTTATGGTGGTATAGAGGGACTATAGCCGATGCGCTCTCTCTCTTTCTCACACACTATCTCTCTCTCTCCCTCTCTCTCTCTCTCTATCTCACTCTCTCTCTCACTCTCTCACTCACACGCTCTCTCACACTCATCTCTTTTTAGACTTCGCTGCCTCTGCAGTCTGTATTTAACCCAGACACTCACAGGAGGCCACTGCTGTTATTCTCCATCCATAGCCTTGTACTGCCTAGCACAATACATCACACATCTGCTCATAACCACAGCACTGTTGTGTCTGACTCATCTATAACAGGGGTCAAGGCCAGGACCAGAGACCCCCAATCACACCACAAGGACTCTGAAAATGGGACATTGAATGTACTTTTAACATTGAAACACGTAACATTTACAATAAAAGACCGCAATAAATGTCAATCCAGTGTCATAACAGTTCTTGGAGATCCATTGCAGCTAATCAATGGATGTGCACTGATGTTACACTGCAAATATTATAATATGATAAATGGTCTTTATTTAGCAAATGTGTAAACAGCTTTAGTTACATCGGACTTGACCAACAGGCCTTTAGATTCTCTTACTAATAACCTTCTGTCATCTTGTACAGCTATTTAACCAATCTCTTCTCTCTTCACAGTCACTGATGTGGAGCTTAAACGACTGCGAGATGCCTTCAAAAGGACCAGTGGCCTGTCTGCCTATATGACCCAGCAATGCTTCTACAAGGAAGTACTGGGCGATGGAGTCCCACCAAAGGTCGCGGAGGTGAGCCAAGCTTTAATGCACCATAAACAAAATCAAAACAGCCCCCAGCATCATGTTCTCTGTCTAAATACACATGTCCAACCTCCCACTGGTTCTTTCAGCAGCTCTGTGTGTGGTTGAGTCATTGGGTTGTTTCCCAAAGGCATTGGGGCTGCGGTATTTCTCTATGCTACATACCGTCTGAAGACAATTCTGTGGTTTGTCCAACCACAAAATTTGTTTAAAAAACAGCTATGGACTATTTATATTCATTGTAATTCATATTTATTTGACAGAATAAGTTTCAATTATGGTGGCTGTTGCATGGTGTCCATGGCAAATCTACTGAAATTGAATGACTGTCGCGTAATGAATGTTAAGAGGGTGAACGATGTGGCCTTCATTTGTAGTATTAAAATATGCTTAAGGTGGTAAAGTGGAATCAGAAATCACTGTCTGATTAAATAGATTTATTGTGTTGTTTAAAGGTGAGTTGTGAAATTTGTGGCGCATTAGTGGCGTCAAGCGTAATTGCAAAAGAATGAATTACAGTTTACTAACAGCTTTCCAAAATACTCTAAACAGTCTCACGTTGTACAAAAGGGCAGTACAGCTGCCCCAAACACACACTATTGGCCAGGCCAGTGTTGCTGAGTTGGATTGAAAGGGATGCTCAAACAAACAGTTTTGTTGGTGTTTTGCCACAGAGCCTGATGTTTACACTTTCTAGCAAAATCAGCCTACAAATTGCTTGCTTATTGTTGTCTGCCCGCATTACGCTGGTATGGTAAAAAGTGTTTTAACATAATAAAACTTTGCCTTTAAAATATAATTTCTTTTGTCTCAGATTAACCTCATTAAGACTTATGTATTGTTTTCTAGCGTTTGATTTTTTTTGTTGTTGTAATAAAATGCAGTTTTACCCTGTTTGTTATGTTATTTTACGTAGTTGCCATTTGACTAAAAACTATTTCTCTGTTTGTGTGAAATTCTGTTTTGATTTGCTGATGTTATAAATACCCAGAGTCACATGGTTTCCAGTTGTAACCCAGAGTAGCACAGAATGAATGGGCAGGGCTTTATGGTAACACATTTGTCCACATCCTAGATTTACATTCTAGATGTTTAGACCTCCCCATGACTTGGCTATTAACATGCCTCCTGTATTTTTACAGTCACGTATATTTCTGTAAAAATGATCTCTGGTAAATAAACCAAAAACAGTTCCTCTCTTCCAGCAGCAACCTGTCTGCAATACTTCTAAATTCACTTGTTGTCATAGAAACTAATATTTGCAAGCCAACTTGGCTAGTTATTTTTGTTCGGCTTGTTTCTGTGTGGCTTTCAACTCAGTTCATTGTTTCACGCAGTAGCGCATAATGCCAGCGTACTCGCAGTCATTTCAAAACAGTTCATGGGGAATGATAAGTTTCTAGTTCAGTGGAAATGATAAGCAGACACGTCCTTGACATTTTAGTGCCAGTTAAAAAAAGTCTTTCAAAATTTAACAGGTATTTTTATGAACTTTCAGTCATGGCCCCCATCCAAACAAATTCTTCAGAATGAAAATGCCATTCATCCGGAAACAACACAACCTTTGCAGGAAGCGAGAGAGAGATCGTGTAGTTTAGGGGTTTATTTTTAGTACTTTTCCCACAGTGTTGTTATGAGAGTAATCCTGAGAGTATTATATTCTTGCCAAGCAGCTTGTGATGCTTTTACAAGCTGCTTTTCGGACCGAGTGCAATGATTGGACGAATGATTGGTCCTGCACCACAGAAAAAAATCAATATATATTTAGACAACTTTATTTTAATTGCTATCAGGATGTGAAAAGACTTTCAATCAGCATGACACATTTTCTGCAACCCTGCCTATAAGAACAGAAAGGCAGCAAAGTCTGCTGAGATTTTCTTCTTAATGCCACATTTTCACCGTTTCTTACCAAGGTTCAAAACCAACAATAGCTTTCACGTAACCTCCCGTGCTCACTCATAAGTAGTAGCACGTCGAAGCTGCAGGTAGCGAGTGTCTGCGGTCTCGTGGGTGATTAATCCACAGCCCGCGGGCTGCAGGTGACATCTCGCTCTGCGCCTGTCATCAGAGGAACCCTGGAGCCCCCAGCTGTTCATTTCATCAGCTTGATAAGTAAATGAGTTCCCCTAAACCCGGCTCAGAGCCACCCAACACCTCGCTCTGATCTTTAGCACCCGGCCTCATTAAATCGCTGAACACTTCCCCCATCTCTTCCTCCCACCACCCGTCTGCACACGTGTGTCAGAGCCTGAAATGCAGAGGTTGATTATTACCTCCACCTTTAGTCGCTCTGTGTTTGTATGACATCAAAGGGCAATGATTACATGCTACGGAAGCCTGTTTCATTATTCATTCTGAAAGCGATTCGAGTCACTCTCAATAAGAATGTTTGTGTGTGTTTATGTGTGTGCTGACTGCCAGTCTGTGTTTCTAAACAACATGTGCTGCGTTGTGCTTCCATTCTGTCACACCGAAACATAAATGCAGGCTGTTAGCCTATATGACAGACTGTATAGAGTACTACACACTTCTTATCATGACAGAAACACAGTGACCTGTTTGAAAAGCTCATTTGGCAATAAGGAATAAATAAATGCACTCATACCAGTATCCACTCAGCACAGATTTTAGATAAGCTGTAGAACTAAAATGATCAATTAAATGGGCCATATGTTAACACGGAAGATGTGCGTGTTCATTGCAACATAGTGGTAAATCGTGCATACCAGTCGAGTGCTGACAGCTCCTCCAAGCCGGAGCCAGAGCTGTGACATGCCCTCTGGCCAAAACAACAGCCAGCTGTATTCAGACAACTCCTTAAAGGACTGTGAATATGGATGACAATGTAGTGTTCATTACCTAGACTTCCCTTCATGCTAACTTGACAGCAGAGCCTAAAATTAAGACAAGAGCAAGAATTATTTTGTACAAGTAGAAAAAGAACTGGCCAGTTGGTTAGTAGCTTTTATTAACTTGAGGAACACAATTAGGATGAGTCTTAATGGTTCTGTGAGAGGTGACGTTTCACTCATGGTGTATAAGGCCTCCAGTGACAGAATGACCTGCTCTGTTTTCTACAAATATATGAGTGGAAACTAAATATTTCCATAAGTCATAAGGAAGAGGTGTCCAGTTGACTGACTTGCAGACTCGAGCTCCAGTCCTAATCAACCCCACCTGAACCAGCTCATCAAGGTCTTTAGAGCTACTTGGAAATTACAGGTGTTTGATTAGATTTGAAAGGAAAGTTTAATAAAATCATGCAAATCAACTCTGTAAATGTTTTCACTTCATTGTCAAGTTAATGATGAACTCTGCTCAGCAGTCAAGCTTTATTTCAACCTGTCAGTCTAGATGGACTTGAACTTGCTGAACTTCCATATTTATGCTGCACGAGCTTTTCAGTATTTATCAAGAAGACGACTGGCACCACAGAGCAGGAGATCTGTCAGCGTCAGGATGTGGAGAAGCCACTCTCAACATAACACAAGCACACTGGAAGCCCTTCTGAGGGAATCACTCTTGTACAATCACTGACTTTGCTGAATTGTGTTGGACATAATAGTGTTCCTCTTCTTTAACTTCTAGTAAATGTTTGTTTTGAACACACATTTTAGATTTTAGCCTGTATGTAGTGTTGTGGGACAACATGGGTAAGGCACCCAAATTATGTCTTCGGAAGATGTCTTCTTTGAAATAGACTGATCAAAAGCAGTCTATGGTAAACCTCCTGCTGAGATATTTTTACATATAATGTGCTGCAGTATTTGCAGCCTGGCAGTGTGGGTAGAGAGAGCTAAATGTCTCCTCTGTATTAAAGCTGATTTATAAAGGAAATATGTGTCTGGGGAGCATTATCATTAAGAGTTAGATGCTTCTCTGAATCTCAGCGGAAATCAAAGGGCTGAGATAACAGCTAACTTCAGGCTGTTTTCCTTAAGCACCAAACACCAGTAGATTAGCAATTGTGTACTGCTGGGAAATAATGACTTTGTTGTGTAACTTTTGTGAAATTTAAATGAGACATGTTCATGTATGTTTCACTGATGTTTGCTTAACAAACTAAACTCAACTTGGTTGGGACTACAAATGCTTGTATTTGAGGATAAGGAAAGTGGGTTGTTTTTAGTTTTTTAGCTTGCAATGCTTTTTGATATAGACTGATTGTATTATGTTGTATTATGTTTTATTAAGTGGCTACATAATACATTGCATTTTATTCAGTATTATCTAAGGAATATCATATAGTCAGATAGTTACTATCATAAAATAACCCCTGACAGGGTAATCAGCACGATGCAGGCCCTCTTATAATGCTGCTGCTTACCAATTAAGAGCTGAAAAGAGTTGAAATAATTTGATTATGTGAGGAGACATAAAACAAGCATCGCGTAGGTGAGTGGTTGCCATGGACAACGGTCCATTACAGAGACACATTCTACAGAGGCTGTGTAAAAATATTTGACAGCAAAGCAATTGTTGACCAATCAATACCAAGTATTTCAGAGTGGCATTTAATAATTATACACTAACCTGCATATGCTATTGTCATTTGATGATTTCTTTGCTTGACCTTCCCGTGACCTTTGTGCAGTACACTGTACGTACTGTAAGCGTGATCTGCGGAAGACACCGTTCACAAGCAGAATTCAATACTGATCAGTTATGTGCATTTTAAGTTGCATCAGTAGGCCAGATTTAATGAGCACCGTTCCTTTTCTCATCTGTTATAGGTCATCTACCATTCTTTTGGTGGCACGTCTAAAGGGCTGTACTTCAACTACCTGATCGTCGGGCTGGTCTTATTAACAAGAGGACGCGATGAAGAGAAAGCCAAATGTAGGTGTACCTCTGAGAGGCTTTGATTAATGTACACACATCTGCTGTTGAAATAGCTGCCCACTTACCCTTAAATACTGCATTTATCTTGCACACTTAATAGTAGGGTAGGCAATTTCGGAGAGGTGAGCAGTAGCAACCTAGCTTTGAAAGCATAAGATCCCACCCTCCTCTCCAAAGCCACGCCTCCTCCAACACATAAAATGCATACAGGCAAGTAGGACATCCTGTCATTGCATTCAGACCGAATGCAATGATTGGATGAACATTTTATGGTCTTACACCTTCTACAGAAGAAATAAATTGTATATAAATATATTCAGACCACTTTATTTAGTAATTGCTATCACAGTGTAAGGAGATTTTCAGCTAGCATAACAAAAAAAGTTTCTGGAAAAAATTTCCTACCCTGCTTTTAAATTTTCTTCTTCTGTTTTTGTCTAGTTTTTCTAGCCCTACATAGGTGTGTTTTCTGTTTGTGTTGCGTGGTACAAGTCTTGTAACAAGCAATCTTGTAAACAAGCATACCTCAGGCTCAGCATATTAAATCGTACCATAATTTAGCATAGGTTTGTGCTGTTTACCTATGATCAAATCACAACTAGCCACATACACACTCTTCTCCAGTCCCCACGAGTCCCCGTTGGATAATCCCAATGGATGTACTGTCTGTGCTGATGTGTCACACTCTGTATATGACAGCCATGATTGATGTGAGGGTGCGCCTGCGAGACTCTGATAAGGAGCGTGTGTGTGTGTGTGTGTACATGGATTAACCACCTTGTTCTCTGTGCCTCTGTATCCACAGACATCTTCAGCTTGTTTGCTAGCGATTCGGGCGCCTACGTGGTCCGGGAAGATGTGGAGAACATGCTGCGTTCAGTGGACGGGGAAGTGCCGCCCTCTCTTAGGAAGTGCTTCAGTGAGGTCAGTGCAGGAAAACTCACCTGAGTGACTTACCGCAGTCTCACCTGCCTGTTAATAATGACTTACAAGAGGTGACTTCTCATACTAATCGTCAGGTCAAAGAAAGGAAGTTCATCAGCATTTTAGTTGATAACCAGGAGGGTTATACAGTGTCATCAGGAAACATTTTTAGCAGTTGCACATCTCAGCAAGTTTATAAACTGAAAAACCTAGAGTACATTTTGTTTTTGTTACATTAACTAAGGAAAGGTCACATGAGTAACATAGAGTGGAATTAAACTTTTTGCTGCGAGAAATTGCTCAGTTTGGCATTTGCTTGCTGATAAATGGATTATAATCTTTAATCTTTATAATCTTTTTGCCTGTTAACACATTTTCCATTGGTTTGGAAAATCTATACATGCAATATCTTTTGAACCATTTTAACTTGTGTTTCTGGTATTCCTATTTATTACAGTCGTAGTTTAATAGAAAAATTTAAAGGTGACAGTACAAATGTTGCAGCCAAGGTCACTTAATACAGCTTTGACACAAGCTCCCTCCTATTTCCCCTGTTAGCTCCTGGAGTTGTGCTCTCATCTCGCCCCTCTGTCTCTCTGCTGCTGCATTATTTCTTGATTTAGGAGAAAATCACCCAGTGCAGCACTTTTGTTGGTTATTCTTTGGCTGCGGCTCTTAAGACATGTTGCTTATGTCCTTACACAACCCACTTACACAAATATATCTGCACACAGCAGACTTCAGTTCACATTAAATACAGACTTCAGTTCACATTTAATACAGACTTCAGTTCACATTTAATACAGACTTCAGTTCACATTAAATACAGACTTCAGTTCACATTTAATATAGACTTCAGTTCACATTAAATACAGACTACAGTTCACATTTAATACAGACTTTAGTTCACATTTAATACAGACTTCAGTCCACATTTGATACAGACTTCAGTTCACATTTGATACAGACTTCAGTTCACATTTGATACAGACTTCAGTTCACATTTGATACAGACTTCAGTTCACATTTGATACAGACTTCAGTTCACATTTGATCCAGACTTCAGTCCACATTTGATACAGACTTCAGTCCACATTTGATACAGACTTCAGTTCACTTTTGATACAGACTTCAGTTCACATTTGATACAGACTTCAGTCCACATTTGATACAGACTTCAGTCCACATTTAATACAGACTTCAGTTTACTTTTGATACAGACTTCAGTTCACATTTAATACAGACTTCAGTTCACATTTAATACAGACTTCAGTTCACTTTTGATACAGACTTCAGTTTACTTTTGATACAGACTTCAGTTCACATTTAAACAGAAAACCTCCCTTCAGTAGAGAAGGAACAAACCTGCAGTCCAACTTCTCGTTTTGTCACTCTTGTTGGTTGCGGGTTCATCAGAACATTGCGCGCTGGTCTTTATTTGTAGTACATTTCCTGTCTCTTTCTGTGCAGGGAGAGAAAGTGAATTATGAGAAGTTTAAGAGCTGGCTGCTGCAGAATAAAGAGGCTTTCACGTTCTCCCGCTGGCTGCTGTCAGGCGGTGTGTGCGTCACCTTGACCGACGACAGTGACACGCCCACCTTCTACCAAACCCTGGCAGGGGTTACTCACTGTAAGTGTCATTACATTAGAGTTAATTCTGTATTACCTTTCAGTACTCTGATTACCCCATATATACACCCCCAATACACTCTCTATACTCTCTGAATATTTCTTCCATACACTCCAATACACTCTTTATACCCTGAATACTCCTTCAATACACTCCAATATACTGTCTTTACTCTCTGAATACTCATTCCATACATTCCAATATACTGTCTATACTCTGAATACTCTTTCCATACACTCCAATATACTGTCTTTACTCTCTGAATACTCATTCCATACACTCCAATATACTGTCTATACTCTGAATACTCTTTCCATACACTTTCAATACACTCTCTATAATCTATGAATACTTCCAGTACAGTCTCTATATCCTCTTTGTACTCTCTAAATGCCCTCTGAATACTCTCTTGAATGACCCTTAATAACACTATCAGTTATCTGTCTCTGCACTCTAAGGGCGTCCTCCATACTTTCTCAATACTTAATTCGCTCTGTTTACACCATTAATATTCTATAAACAGTACCTCAATACCATCTCAGGACTCGCTGCGCTTCTAATTTGCAGGATTGGCCATTGTTTGTTGGTTTACAGAGGTGTGTTAATTGGAGGCTATTCCTGTAGCTCAACTGGTAGAGCATTGCGTTAGCAGCCCAAAGGTTGTGGGTTCGATTCCCAGGGGACACATGTATTGATAATATGTATGACTTCAACTCACTGTAAGTCACGTTGGATAAAAGCGTCTGCCAGATGCATAAATGTAAATGAAGACTGTTTTAGCGAGAATTGCCCTAAAGGTTTAAATCATGAAGGTTATCAAACACACCCGAGTGGTTGTGTGCGGCTGAATCTGACAGTAATTTGCTCCTCAGTAACCCTTGTATTCTGCAGATGTCTGAGCAAGAAGCACATCTTATTCTATTCAATCCCCTCACGACAGATAAGAGCCATCAGCCTGCTCCCCTCCACCAGGAGCAGGGCATCTGTGTGAGATAATAACAAGTGGCAGGCAACACTTCCCACTCGTTGAACACACACACAAACACACACAACACACACTCGGCCCTCATGCAGCTGTCACTGCCACCCAGCTATTAAAGCCAGAGTGACATGCTGGAGGAAGTGACAGCATTTATGGTCCTCTCATCTGCTCTCAAAGACCCCGGGCCCGTACAGTGAGTGAATATCTGAGCAGCCGGTCTTCTTTCACACAGATAATGATTTATTTAGGCGGTGAAGATGTCCCACCCGCTCAGTCACTCAGTGTGTTTGCCGTCATTAAATAGTAATGCGGGAAGGCTGCAATGTATTCAATTCTGAAGATGTGCCGCAATCCTCCATTGACCCCGATTCAAAAGTGTTTTTTCTCCCCGTTTTCCCCAGTATTATTATTTCAGCCAAGACGACACGTCATGTCAACGCGTTTAGTCGCGCAGAATTATATCTGCTTGCTCTGCTGCTGTCGCTGAAGAGCAAATATGAAGACACGCTATTGCTAATACGCATACTGCAGTGAGCGTGCAGGTGATGCGGCTGCAGTGAGCGTGCAGGTGATGCGGCTGCAGTGAGCTTGCAGGTGATGCGGCTGCAGTGAGCGTGCAGGTGATGCGGCTGTAGTGAGCGTGCAGGTGATGCGGCTGCAGTTGTTAGACACAATATCTGTGAAGAAATTTGGGATGGGTGGAGCTGGGGGAAGAGGAGGGTGATTGTTAGACCTCTGATAGCTCGACTGTGCCATACTGGCATACCACCTAGTTCAGTCAGGAAAGAGTTTCATGACATACTAGGTCATTTTCATGTCGTGGGAATGCAGTAATTAAACTGATGATATGCTTTTCCCCAGTATTATTTAGATTGTTACATCTATGTATTTGGAAGATGCTTTTAACCAAAGCGACTTACAGTGCATATGTTACATTTGATATATTTTTTAATAACAATTATTTTTTATTATTTGGTAGTTGTAATGGGTAATTATTAATTACTGTTATTGGTAGTAGAAGGTTTAAATATTGTTTTGTTGTGTATTCTGGGCAGGAGCAAACCAATATTGACTGGCCTGTTCTGTTTGTGATTTAAAACAAGAAGTGATAAATTGCTTGAAACAGCAGATACAGCAGCAGTTTGTCTTCATCATTAATCAACCGACTGTATACAGTCATTACTGGATGGTCAATTTATGAGCCTTTCTGTGTATTAGTATGACCACGATCAATTCTTCCTATAGCATATCCCTCCATCACAGAATGAATATACAGGGCCCGACTCTCTGTACTGTCTCTTTACTTTCACCATGATGGTACATTTGCATTTTCAAAAAGAACAGAATCTCTGTGTGTAAAAAAACCACAAACTAGTTAGTTAAAATTAGAAAATGTTTGCTTTGTCAATCAAGGACAGCTTTGGAAAATACCAAGGTTGCATCTCCATCTCCGGCCAATCGGAGAGGCTACCTGAGCGACGCACGGTAATCTGCGGTCCGCCTCAGATAATCCTCTTAGCGCAGCGAGAGGGCTGTGTGCGCTCTCAGCGTGAAGCAGTCATGATCTGTGAACACGATCAGGTTTATGGGTTCACTCACCTTCCAGAACATGCCTTGCACCGTCAGCAGGGCCCGATGCGAGCAGCCGAGAGGCTGAGAAACCAGCATGACTGACTGAAAATAGTCTGAGGAGAGGAGACAGATTATGTGTGAAGATGGAGAGTAACTTCATTTTGCCAACATAATGATAGCTTGTGTGGCATATCTGACAGTCAGAAACGTGACGTGCAGTAGAATATGATATGGTACTTCTGTTGCCACTCTGATAGAGTCGCTCCTATAGGTGAGTACTGCCATTTGTAGGTGGGTAGCTGGCAAGTGACATATCTATAAGTGCAATAATGTATTTTAGATTTAAAATGTATATAGATAGGCCTGTATAATAGAAGTGTATTTCAGGAACTTGCACAAAAATGCATGTTTTAGCTTGTTTTCAATTTATTTCGATAGTTTTGCAGCGTGACACGATTATTATTATTTATAACTGCAAATATGGAGTCTCTCCATTAAAACAAGGTCATTAAAGTGCATAAATAATAATAGTCATAAAAGAATATGAAAAATAGATTTGGCATTCACTTTGCTTGAGAATGTGTTTTCAAGGTGTGCTATTTTAAAATCACTTTTGTTCTCTTAGAGAGATTTAAAGGTGTATTTGAATGACGAGCACTTTTCAGATATATTTAATTTTGATATGTCATAAAATAGTGGATTCGTCCACAAAAGAGGTGTAATTTTGGCTCCGTCATGGGAAACAAGTAATGACTGAAATGGGTTTAAAAGACAGACAGTGTAAAACGATGCCTGTCCGCCTGTTAAAATAAACTGCAATGCAAAAGAACATCTGGGCCTCAGATAGCATGAAATGAACTGCTTATAGTGGCATTAAGCGCAGAGATTCAGGCTGAATGATGGCTAATTGCCGATGCATATAGAGAACATAATGTGTTTATAGATTAACAGTCAGTGTCCAATGCACAAACAATAAATGACACTTTACAGCTATTCCTAACTGCTAAACGAATTATTGTTCTCCATAGAAATAACTCTCGCCTGAATAACGATAATTATTATACTTCATTAATTAGCTAGTGTACTGACTTCGGCTTCAAAGCTTCGGCAGATGTTTAAAAGGCAAAATGTTAAATAAATGTAAACGTTAAATGTTGTTTGGCAGTGTTGTAAATGCATATCAGATGTGAACTATTCATGAAGACTAGTGTTTCTGTAAACCTAAATTCAGACAGCACTAGTTTAAATTACCTAACCTCAGGAAATTATATAGGTCCATATAAATGTATTTTGTGGTTCTTAATTACGCTTCTCCTTGTTTATTTTAAGCTTCTTTGAATACTGTAACTAAAACTACATTTGTTGTGCTGCCTGGCACACATTTGTGATGTAAACTTTCAGTAAAGTAACCCAATAAGTTTGTGGGTGACATACTTCCGGCATCCCATCAAAAGTAAAAATGGAATTAAACCAAAGAAAATCCAATCATAGAATGCCTGGAACGGCCACTGTAGTATCAACACAAAGACTTAATTTGTGTTGATTAATTCTTGACTTAATTAATTCCTTCTCCTAATTATATGTGTAATGGTATTTACGTAATAATTGTGTCAAAATTGTATGTTGTCTTAATGTTTGTTAGGTTTCGTGATGCAGAGAGAGCATGGAGGTTACTGAAATGGTAGTGTCTGTTGTCTGGATGTGGGCTTGAGGGATCCATAGAGACATCATGTATTTATAATTGTAACTGAAATGTTGAGAAAATGATTCCCATTCGAATAGTGCTTTTGTGACTGTGTGGATTTCCATTCAAACACACCTCTGAAATGACACTGATTCATTGATCGAGAGCCACGGTGGGTGTGTTTACAAACGTATAGATCTTTAGACACCTTTTTGTGTTCCTGTTCTCTACTGCCTTTCAAGATTTGGTCCTAGTGCTCTCACAAAGCATTATAGGAAATGATGCCTATTGACCCACACCAAACAGACTCCCTGTCAGATGAGGACAATCCAGAGCTTAATCAGTGATATCTTTTGTTCTTCTGCCCAAAGTCTCCTTGGGAATTCTTATGCAGAATTTATATTTATTATTTTTAATGCATTTTTTTAATAATGTGTTGTTGTTTTTATTTACAGAGAGGGAAGTTAAAGAATTCCTGACTAGATAAAAAGATCAGATGTATATTCTTGTGTTTTGACACCTGCTTTACAGTATGTGTGACTCTCAGCATGAGAGAGGCAACCCCAATCCTATTAGCCTAAGCTAGAGATTATGGCAATGCAAGGGTAGTTGATCCAGGGCCTCGTAACCTAACATCATATATATAGACCAGTCTTTCAGTTCATTAGGGTCATGCTTTATCTAAGTAGCTATTATCTATCCACTTGTCATTAATATAAAGGATCTAATGAGATGCCACAATAGAACCATAAACAGTTTCTAATGTATACATATTATGGGGCCAGTTTTACTGTCTGTTTGTAGGAATATCTTACCCCAGAATCAAAACTCTTCGTTTGTATGGGTTTGAATTGACATGAAGTGAAGTGAACACTGACAGTGAGTTTTCATTTTTAGGTGAACTGTTTCTTTAAAAGTGTTGTTACACAGATTTATTTGACTGATATTAAGTATTGAGTGATGTATAACACAGTGTTCACATTGCACATGAAGAGAAATCATATCACAGTGAATCTGATTTATTTTCCTATTGCAGTAGAAGAATCGGACATTATTGGCTTGGAAAAGCGCTACTGGCTGCTGAAAGCTCAGTCAAGGACGGGTCGCTTTGATTTGGAAACCTTTGTCCCTTTGGTCTCGCCTCCTATTCACACATCGCTAAGTGAAGGTAAGACCAAATTCATTACGGCAAGTTTTCATTGTGGACTGAGACACACAAGCACTCCACCTGCTAGTGTAGAACTTTGCGTTACGTTTAAAACGTATTACGTCATTTGTAATAAATCTCTAAAGAATCCCATTTTCTCATGGTTAATCTGACAGGCTTGTTTCACGCCTTCGATGAGAATCGAGACAATCACATTGACTTTAAGGAGATTTCGTGTGGACTCTCCGCGTGTTGTCGGGGACCTGTAGCTGAGAGACAGAAGTGTAAGTATTCCATCTCCTCCTGTGCACATTTACCAGTTAATCTTTCTCCACAGCAGAGACAATATTCTGTATTTATTCAGCTAGTCTACCCACCTCCAAAGAAGCACAAGATGTGCTTCAAAAACGATATAATTTCAAAATCAACAAGTCAGTGGGTTGACTGAATAGCTAGTAGACCAATAATAAAGCCGGTTCACCCGGACACATTTCTTGGGGAGCATTTGTGTGTGTTATTTTCACGTCAGAACACGTGACTCATCTTTGAAAGAAGTCACGTATCACATTCACGTATTTTAAGATTCTTTTACGTTGATGTAGGTGGTAGTTTACTGTATGCTGAATGTTATATAGTTCATTTAAAGCTGGTCTTTCCTGTCTGCAGTTTGTTTTAAAGTGTTCGATGTGGATCGGGATGGACTTTTGTCCAGGGACGAGATCCATGAGATGGTGGTGGCGCTGCTGGAGGTGTGGAAGGATAACCGTACAGACACCCTCCCCGTAAGTCCACGAACAGAGGATTTTCTAATTGTGCTAACCAGCTGTACAGAAACCGCAATAAGCATATGATGACGTTCAGCTGTCTGGTTCACATTTTGCTGCTAAAATATTTCGTGTGGCAACAAATGACTGTGATGATGTTATTTCAGTATACTGTTTGTGCTTCCTTTTAAAGGCCTGTGAGGCAATTGATGCAAATCAATAGGGTTACTGGACTGGGATTTATGCATTTAATTTGAACTGGCTCTGGATTAATTATTGACATGGCCAGAGCTGTCACTAAGATTTTTAGGCCACATTTATACTGTCAACCAATTCCAATACACGTTTTTTTAAATATCTGTCACAGATCGGATCTTTCCATAAGAGTGTAAAAGGCAAAAACGCATCAGATCAGATTTTTTTTTTATTTACATTAAGTTTGGGACACGATTTTGAATTCAATTCTTAAAAGTTCTTTGTTTGTAACTGTGCATGTCTAAAAGTAATTCTGGAGATACAAGGTCTCATCAGTTTATAATTGTCAAGCATTCTGCAGCAAGCAGACATCATTTTTTATAGACGTTAAAATAAATGAGCATAAGGTGTGAAATTGCTGTTAGTCTCCCACAGATTCGTGAAAGTTTAGCAATACACTAGAGGTGGGTTTTGTAAAAAATGATATAACTATTATTTTGTTAAGTTGCTCTGCAAAAATAGTAACGTCTTATCCTTTGAAGAAGTATTTGCATTCTTCTGATCCTGATCTAATGTATGGAGGCTTGTTTTATAAGTTAATGTAAACAGAATATCACAGAACCAAATATCACATGTGAGAGATAGAATCTGTGCAGTGTGTAATCGCAGCCTTCACCCATTTGATGTCATGCAACATGAAACTATATTTTCTGATTTCTGCTTCTGTGTGTCTCAGGAGTTTAACTCCAGCGTGTCAGACATTGTAGAGGACATACTGAAAATGCACGACACAACAAAAGTAATTTCTTTCATTTCCTTATCATTGCGTGATTGTTAATTTTTACATTCTATTGATGCCTTATGCCCTAATATTTGTGTTCTGTCATACCCACAGCAAGGGCACCTAACCCTAGAAGACTATCAGATATGGAGTGTGAAAAGTGATCTAGCCAATGAGTTCCTTAACTTGCTGTTTCAGGTAGGAGTCTGGCTACAGAATTTTTGCATGTATATTTATTAGCACTCAAGGTCATACACCTGAATCCAGTGTAATCCGTATATTATGATAATGTGTCTGGCTCTAAATGAATTGCTTATTTGGTTCTCTGTCAGGTGTGTCATATCGTCCTGGGCTTGCGTCCAGCTACCCCTGAGGAGGAAGGCCAGATCATTAGGTGAGTGTAGGTCACGACACCTCCCGACTCATTCCATAACTGTAACTAACCTTCTCAATACATCCTTCTTCAAAATAATGCCGTGTTGCTTTTCTCTCCCCCAAGTGCCTCATAATTGAACTTCATCTGTTTATAACCACCCACCATACTTTTATCACCACTAACGGTGTCTGTGTTTTCAAGAAGAAAGAGATTAAAATCACAATTTCACAGCTCAATTGAATTTTCCAGCAACACTGACTTGCACACTATAAATTCTGAACCAACACCTCACTGTCTGTGGTATCGATTTGACCATATTTCACATATATCCAAAGTATATTAATAATGTATGATAAGACAAGTACAGAATGATTGTTTTGTGGGTTGTTTGAGTGCCAGTGTGTAAATAAGATGAAATATGGATAAGTTTTTTTTGGCTCACTCTCTCTTTCTCTCTCTGTGTGTCTGTGTGTCTGCGTGCGTGTGTGTGCGTATGTTGGTGTCTGCGTGCGTGGGTGTCTGTACATTTGTGGGGGGGGGGTGTATGTGTGTGTTTGTATGCATGTGTGTGTGCGCGCATTTGTGTGTGTGCGCGCATTTGTGTGTGTGTGTGTGTGTGTGTGATGCAGGGGTTGGCTGGAGAGGGAGAGCAGGCATGGACTGCAGCCAGGTCAGAACTGGTTCCTGATCTCTATGCAGTGGTGGCAGCAGTGGAAGGACTATGTCAGATATGTAAGTGAGCAGTATTTATGTGCAGCTTTTACATACCAATGAGTGATGTTTAAAGGGCACGAGATGTGAGGATTCCTTGATCTTTCGAAATGAAAGAGTTCATTGTACTGTGAAAACATACTGTAACTTCCAGAATTCAAAACTTCCTCCTTGGTCCACACGGGCCGTTTATTTACGCTAAAGTGCAAAAACAGCTTGTTCTGAAATTCTTGGATCAGAAACACAAAACGGATACATGAGAGTGACATCTGTTCTGTGTTCAGAGGCTTAAATACAAAAGGATGGATGCTATTATCCCTAAACACCAGGACAAACGAATGCTGAACAAGCCTCATGCTGTTTTCTGTAGCATCTGCCACTCTGCATATCCTTCCGAGAGATGAATATGCTCATCTTTTTCGTCTTTGTAATACTAATGAAACTTATATAACCCTTTGCAGGATAAGAAGTCTATTGTCATGGAGCAGCCATCAGTGCAAGGCAGTGGTATGAGAACTTCTCAGTCCACAGCTCTCGCGGAGTCTGTCCAGAACCGTGTCGGAATAGTGGTCCGTTCCCCCAGTTCCCCAGAGGAGAAATTCCCTGACAATATCTCCAGCTCATCAGAGGCATCTGAGAGCACTGGTAATAGTGAGTACAAGCTCATTCTCCTTAGCATGCTTCCATTGTAATAACAGCACAGCTTATGAGTATTACTTAGCTGCAGAACGGTGGCTTTGTGGTTGCAACATGTGCTCTAAAAAATTGAGCCGTGGTGCTCACATGGGCAATGTGGGTTCGAATCTGACTCCTGTCATCATTTTTCTCCTCCCTCCACTGTTATAGAAATTAAATAGTAGCTTAGTGGGTTATGGTCATGACACAAATAAGAGCTCACTAGGACACAGGTTTGAGTCCAGTCAGTGTCATATCCCAGTCCCTTCTCTCTCTCTCCCTCTACTGTATTGTAATCTAAAGGCATAAGTGCATGGAGCGGGAGAGCATTTATAAAAAGTCACCAATAAGCCAAAAAGTACAAAGTAAGGTGCTCCACCTTATTTGTGTTTTGGCTTCCTCAGGCCTCACCTTACACATCAGCTCCTCCGCCACAGATGTCTGCTTTGCTCGGCAGCACAACGTTTCAGACAACAACAACCAGTGCTTTTCCAGTGCCAATGGCCATTTACCCAACAGCACGGCTGCACAGAGGCCCGGTGCCATAGACAACCAGCCTCTGGTGACCACTGAGCCCATGAAGGTGAGTGTGTTTATGCTGTTAACGGAATGGCCACTGAGAATTCTCCTGTCAATCAAACTGACCGCCGAAGTGCATTTAATAGACCTGCGGGGGAAAAAACACCATCTAGTATTCCATCTAATTGCAGCTTAGAGAGCTGAAAACTGCATTAAAGTGCCAGTTTTGAAACTGAAAACACCTAGAACAAATTAATCTCGTGATGAATGGCCTGTAACATTTGTATTCCAGAAAATGAACGGCTTTTATGAAGCTAAAAGCATTTTTGTTTCGCTTCAGTAATACCTCGTCACAGACACGTTTGCAGTCTTGTATTAATGTAATGTCTTGTGTTATCAGATAAGTCTTTCTTTATTCAGCGCAATAAATTGTAGGAGCAGAGTCCACGTGAGCCATTTTCAGTCCTGTCCACCCCTTCATTTAGCCAGCATGTCAGTGTAAACAGCCCCTTACTGTCTGTGTGTGTGTGTGTGTGTGTGTGTATGTGTTTCTACTACTGTGGGGACCACATGTCCCCACGAGGATGGTAAAAGTCACACACACACACACATTGTGTAGACAAGCCAGCAGTCCCCATTAGGAAACGTAATTATGAAACTTACTAAATGATGCTTTTCTTAAAAAACTAAAAAAGCAGAAAGGTTTCTGTGAGGGTTGGGTTGGGTTTGGGGTGAGGGTTAGGGGATAGAATATACAGTTTGTACAGTATTAAAGTCATTATGTCTATAGAAAGTCCCCATAAGGCATAAAAACAAGTGTGTGTGTGTTTGCTTATCTATTCTGTCCAGGCCCCAACATTGACTATGGAGGGAGGCCGACTGAAGAAATCCCTGCAGCTGATGGCTGGCCGGGACTTTGAGACGGTGCCAGAGCCAGTATGGAGGGCACTTTACCACTGGTATGGGGCCAATCTCAGCCTGCCCCGTCCGGTATGTATCCCAGCTCTTAAGAGAGGGGTCACCAAGAGCATTTACAATACATTTACATTACATACAATCATTTGAGCCATGAACGTGACTCTAGTCTGTAAACGTAGTATGAATTTATCAAGTTAAGCTTTTCCTTTAGGGATGAAGTCTTAATTTCTGTAGCACTTGCAGCACCCCACCGGGCTGGACATAAACAACACTAGCTTAACCAATGGTGGGAGTTTAAGGCGGGACTATCTGTTTTTCCGACCAATAGCAGATAGAATTTTCAGAGAGCAGTAATTGTTTTTGCAATTGTGTTTGGTGTCACTAGTGATGAAGTAGTTCATAATGTTTCACGTGTAAACATCACTTTTGTCACGTTTTTGTGACAAAACCGCTAAACTTGTTTTCTCCTCCCCTTAAGGTCATCATGTCTACACTCACGAACCAGCCAGAGCTGGAGCTTTTCCCCCGGTACCTTCTCTTCCTGCGCCAGCAGCCGGCCACACGCACCCCCCAGTCCAACATCTGGGTCAATATGGGTATGACCAGTCTGCGAATGTTCCCTCCACACATGCCCCGAGGTAACGTAAGCCTGCAGCAAGAGAGAGGCTCCTTCCGCCGTCCAGACCACCTCCCCTAATCTCCTAAACTCTGTCTCAGCCGAACGAGCTTAACGAGGCCAAACCTGATCCCAGCACCGGGCTCTGCTGAGTCATCTGCTGAGTTAGGGCTGCAGTCATAGTGCTGATGTGAAAAACAGATGCTTGTTTGGTTAAGGCGATTAATGTTAGGTTTACCAAAGTGGAGTGAGCCCCTGAGTTCTAAGATAACCTGATTTAAAGTGTTATTCAGCACTGAGACTCAAGACTGTTTGGTTTGGTAGAGATGGATTCTCCCTGCCTGATTTCCTCTAATTATTTGCTTTGCAATTATACCAATCAATACAAAATTTGTCTCCTGTGAAATCAGTTGGAAAATGAAATGTATTTTTTGTTGTTTGTCACATTTGGCTTGATTTTTATTCAGATCACCGAGACTAATGAATTAATGAAATGTTCCCTTTAAAAATGACCTTTGCCCTTTCTTGCTGCTACCTTACAACTAATCCTCAACCTGTCAATCGGGGAGTGGGGCGGTGTGCGTGTGTGTGTGTGCGCGCGTGCATGTGTGTGTTATTGATCTATTGATTTATTAGAACATATGGATAAAACTAAATGGATCTTATCATTTTCTTTTTGTTGTCTTAAATAAAAAAAATGTCTGACTATTGTTATTTCATTGATTGACACAGTAAGTTCTTTGAGAACGTGCTTGTGATCTTGCTCGGTACTTTAACGGCATCTGTAAGGTAAATGTTGTAATGCATGACAATACAGCAGTGTAGTGATGCCCCGGGTTGTATAAACAGGTGAGTGTTTATTGTACGTGTCAACGAGAATGCTAAAGGCTGCATCATTCCCAACACAGGGAACGTTCCTTCACCCAGCGCCCCTCTGAAGCGCGTGCTGGCGTACACGGGCTGCTTCAGCAGGATGGGCACCATTAAAGACATTCACGAGTATCTGTCCCAGAGGTTACGAATCAAAGAGGAGGACATGCGCCTCTGGCTGTACAACAGCGAGGTGAGAAACCCCTTCACAGACGCTGGATTAAAAGCATCGGATGTAGCAGTACTGTACTGTAAAGATATTCAAATGCAAAACTTTACAGTATTACAGTATATCCATATGCAGTGATCTGAAGGAATGCTATATGGTTTTAATAACGTTATAGGTGGTGTGAGGCTAAGGAAGTTACACAGTATATTTTATACGCATCTTGTTTTATATCGTTTCAATCATGTTATCAGAATTACCTAACGCTCCTGGACGATGAAGATCACACTTTAGAAGGTTTGAAAATTCAAGACGAACAGCACTTGGTCATCGAGGGTATGTTTGGGGAATTTTAACCGCAAGTTTTATTCCTTTTCACATTTACTAAGCAATGTGGAGACGGAGGATAAGACAGATGGAAAATGTGACAATAGTGCCATTTTGTTTCCTTCTCCTCAGTTCGAAACAAAGACATGAGCTGGCCAGAGGAAATGTCGTTTATTGCAAACAGCAGCAAAATGGACAGGCACAAAGGTAATGAGGGTGTTCGAATACATTTTTCTTCACCGGTTTCTGAGCCCATGAAACAATCACATAACAAAGCCATTTGAAACACTGTTGCCATGGAACAAACAAATGTTATGAAGTACTGAACAATTGACCTTCATGGAGACCTCACTGAAGTGCTTATGGCTTGATGTCAGTATTACCTTGACCTGACCTTTCATAATTCATAAAATTGCGTATAAATATCGGCCTGTTTCTGTTGCAGTCCCTACTGAGAAAGGCGCCACAGGTTTGAGTAACCTAGGTAACACGTGCTTCATGAATTCCAGTATTCAGTGTGTTAGCAATACCAAGCCCCTCACTGACTACTTCATCTCAGGACGACACCTCTATGAGCTTAACAGGTGAGGGAACATCGGAGCATGTTGTTTTGTATCCAAACCACTCTTTGGAAATTCAGTCTAGACACTTAATAGAAAGTACATTTGAGATCACTTTTAATGGGTCATACCTCTTAAACCAATGAGCTGTGCCTTGACCTGACAGAACCAATCCGATTGGAATGCGTGGTCACATGGCCAAGTGCTATGGGGATTTGGTACAAGAACTCTGGAGTGGAACCCAGAAAAATGTTGCACCTCTAAAACTAAGGGTGGGTAGTGAACGTCGCAATCACTGAACCTAAATATTTTGTACCGCAAAATCTGACATTCATGTGCCGATCTTTTTAGTGGACGATAGCAAAATATGCCCCAAGATTCAATGGCTTCCAGCAGCAAGACTCCCAGGAGCTCCTGGCTTTCCTATTGGACGGGCTTCATGAAGACTTGAATCGTGTGCATGAGAAGCCATATGTGGAGCTGAAGGACAGTGATGGACGACCGGACCTTGAAGTGGCTACAGAGGTCAGTGTCAAACTCCTGCAGCTTTCCATCAGCCACTTGCTGTATTCCAGCAGAAGCAACTGCAAGCAGCGTGTGAGGTTCCTTTAGCCTGAGGATGTTACATTTGTGATTCAATGTGATTAACTTAATGGTGTTTGGGTGTGCGTTTCTCTTCACAGGCCTGGGAAAACCATTTGCGGAGAAATCGTTCTATCGTTGTAGACCTCTTCCATGGGCAGCTCAGGTCCCAGGTGAAGTGCAAGACCTGCGGTCACATCAGCGCCCGCTTCGACCCATTTAACTTCCTCTCACTGCCGCTGCCCATGGACAGCTCCATGCACTTAGAAATCACAGGTCAGCTCGAGCAGAGAGGAAACATCTCAAATGTTCTTAACTTCATTTTCAGATCCAGGAGACTCATGTGCATCCTGTTTTGATTGGCAGTTATTAAACTGGACGGTTCCACTCCGGTGCGGTACGGGCTTCGTCTCAACATGGATGAGAAGTACATGGGCCTGAAGAAACAGCTGAGCGAGCTGTGCAGCCTGAAACCTGAGCAGATCCTGCTGGCTGAAGTCCACACCTCCAACATCAAGGTCAGCTTAACTCACCACGTGAGATGTTGTTGTTGATATCAGCTTGAGCGAGTACATAACAGATCAGTGTTCAAAACCTAATTTAACTTTAACATACAGGCAAAAGTTATGGACTACAGATTTAAATAAGTACTTCTCTTGGGTTCAGAACTTTCCTCAGGACAACCAAAAGGTGCGACACTCTGTGAATGGCTTCTTATGTGCATTTGAGATCCCTGTTCCTGGCTCGCCCACGTCACTCACTTCTCCAGTACAAACAGGTAATAAGACTCAATTTCCTCTCATCTTTTTAGATTTCCCTCAAAGAGAAGTTCTTGCACCTTACATTTTAAATGACTTCCTTAGAATCTCCTCTGGCCAATGGGACGGCAGGAAACCATCACATTGGAAAGTCTAGCCTGATTCCCAATGGCATGCCAAGCACAGTTGTTCCCTGCACCCCCGAGAAGCCCCTCCCCAATGGAATCCCAAATGGCCACGCCGTGCCAGTGCCCGACAGCCCGTTCATCGGGTACATCATTGCCATGCACAGAAAGATGGTGAGCAGTGAAGTTTCCCATCACAGTTGGATGTATGTGGTGATCTTAAGCAATCTAAATGTAAGGTGTGTCCCCTCAGATGCGGACGGAGCTGTACTTCCTGTCCTCTCAGAAGAACAGGCCCAGTCTGTTTGGTATGCCCCTGATTGTGCCGTGTACGGTACACACCAGTAAAAAGGACCTGTATGATGCCGTGTGGATCCAAGTGTCCCGGCTCGCCAGCCCTCTGCCCCCACAGGAGGCCAGCAACCACGCTCAGGACTGGTCAGTATTTTCCAAAGCTCGGCACACGTACATTGTTTTTCATTTACAATTACATTTACTACATATGTTGAGTTTTGGTGCTCATGCAGGAGACAGGTTTGAATCTGGTTTGTGTCTTGTTCAGATCTTATTCCACCTCAGTTCTTTCCGGTGGCTGGTTGCATAAGCAACGTAGACTAGTCTTATAAGTTAGTCATGTAATTTGTGTCTTCAAGGCTGGTAAGAATTTTTTAACAGTTTCATTAAAAAGAAGCTTTATTTAATTTGAATCAGGAAAGTAAGACTGATTACTTTTTGCTTGTTGGTCAGACTAGTTCTTAAGACACAGTCTTAACTTAGCAGCTAAGTTTAGTGTGTGAAATAAAATAAGGCCCTAGACTATTTAGTGGAAGAGGCACTATTTTTTTTAAGTGATAAACATTTCACATAGTTTACATATTTTATATAAAAATATATACATGTTAAATAATAAAATTAATTTTATATAAATATATAAATATTTGAGATTCTTTGCTGTGTTATGTGATGTAAATGATGGCGTTCTCTTCCAGTGATGACAGTTTGGGCTATCAGTACCCCTTTACTCTGCGTGTGGTGCAGAAAGACGGTAACTCCTGTGCCTGGTGTCCCTGGTACAGGTAAGGCATTTGAGTTCAGCAGCTGTATGTGCTGATGTGCAAGTATCTTGCCCTTCACTCTGGGTTTCCATGACTGACGAGGGCCGTCCCTGACTGTTCCAGGTTCTGTAGAGGCTGCACAGTGGAGTGTAACGAGGACAGAGCGTCTCTTGGGAACGCCTACATCGCTGTAGACTGGGACCCCACCGCCCTGCACCTCCGTTACCAGACCTCTCAGGAAAGAGTGAGTGCCACAGTCTTATTCAGCACCTCTGGAGGAACCAGGAGCTCGAGAGAGTACAGTCCATTTAAATTCGACATGAAATGGAGTTTGCTATATTGTTTTCATAGTATGGCATATTCTGGTGTGTAACAGGAACATGTTTCAAACCCTTGAATGATCTTGATCTTGAAAGATCTTGAAGTTGTTGAGTCGTTGTGTTGATGGGTGTCAAGAGGTTCATTGCAAACGTTTGTGTCTGATGAACAGATAGTGGAGGAGCATTCCAGTGTGGAGCAGAGTCGACGGGCTCAAGCAGAACCCATAAGTCTGGACAGCTGTCTGAAAGCCTTCACCAGTGAAGAAGAGCTTGGAGAAGATGAGCTCTACTACTGCTCCAAGTGTAAGACGCATCGCCTGGCCACCAAGAAGCTGGACCTCTGGAGGCTGCCGCCTGTCCTGGTCAGGAACATCTCTGATTTTACATTGTGTCAGGCAAAGAGATAGACATGAGGCCACGCGGCATACGAGTTGGTTTTAATTGGTGGTCTATGTTCCTTTTTCAGATTGTACATTTAAAACGCTTCCAGTTTGTCAACGGTCGTTGGATCAAGTCTCAGAAGATTGTGAAGTTTCCACGAGAGAGCTTTGACCCCAGTGCGTTTCTGGCCCCGCGGGAGGTGTCCCAATACATGGGCAGCCTGCAGAGCCTACAGAGCCAAAGCGAGAGTCTGGCGGAGGAGCTCCAGAGACTGGAGAGAGGAGACTCTTCTGCATCCACCATCTCCACAACCAGTGTGGCCAGTCCTCCAACATCTGGCAGAGGTCTGTCTCTTTTTCACACTCTCCCTCTGTCATTCTCTCTGCTGACCTTTTCAAGTGAACATTACGTGAGATTCTCTTGTTGTTCCAGGGACACCGTGCTCCATCAGAAGGGTGGGCAGCCCACTGAGCAGAAACAGCAGTCCTGGCAGCAGCCCCAGGAACACGGGAAGGAAACAGGGTCGCCTGCGTCTGCCGCAGTTGGGCAGTAGACATCGGCTCTCCAACAGCAAAGAAAACCTGGATGGCAGTGTCATCAGCAGCAAGGAGTGCGAGATGGAGGCTGAGCAGGGCTCGGCAACAGACGGGGAGAGTCAGGGGGCGGCAGTGTCGTCTGACTCAAACATGCAGGACTCCTGGTCACTGGACGCCTCAAGCACTGATTGTGATGTCATCATGGTGAATGGACTGGGACAAGACAGCAGTCAGAGTAATGGACACTCAGAGGGCAGCACAGATTTGGACACCCCTCACCGAAGAAATGACATCTGCCTGGAGCCCTTGTACAATTTATATGCAATCTCAGTAAGTGTACTTTTTATTAGATAAATCTATATTTGGTCATTAGAAATAGTTCTAAAAATGTGCATCATTAAATTTACATGTATAAGCTGCTAGATGGAAAATTCCAAAATGCAATGCATTTAGGCCCGGTCACACTAAACTTTAAGCATGAGAAACTTCTACAAAGACCCCTATGAATACACACAGCAACCGAATATGATAATAAGTTATTTGTATAATAACACAGAAATATGTGTTATTATACAAAATAATAGAACTCCTAAAACACAGATTGTCCAAATTAGCACACTGAAACTGTTGTATGATGTAAATAACTTGGCAAAATATAGTTGTAAACATTTTAGAGTTAGATTTGGAAATATTTTACATAGATTTATAGTTAAAAGTCTGAACTGTTCAGAAACAACTTCTGTTGTGAAAAGTCTTCGTGACACAGATGATTGTTTTTGTTGTAGTGTCATTCAGGAATCATGGGAGGGGGACACTATGTGACTTACGCCAAAAACCCCAATGAGAAATGGTACTGTTACAACGACAGCAGCTGCAAGGTAAGATCCGCCCTGCTGTGCTTATTCTCTGACATCTCAGACACTTTCATTGTTGTGCTCTGTGCGGCTTTCTGCACGGAGAGAAAACACAGATACATCTTCACAGGTGAAAGACGACACAGAATTGAGCAACACCGTTTCATGTCTCCTCTCCAGGAAGTTCACTCGGACGAGATCGACACCGATTCAGCTTACATCCTGTTCTATGAGCAGCAGGGGGTGGACTACTCGCAGTTTCTGCCCCAAACAGAGGGGAAGAAGATGGCAGACACCACAAGCATGGACGAAGACTTTGAATCTGACTATAAGAAGTACTGCGTGTTGCAGTGATGTCAAACTCTTCCACGTTCTTGAAATACACAGTGGGAGTCCGTCGGTGTGCCAGCGCAGCGAGGACTATAAAACAGCAGCGCTGTTCCAGGGGACCGGCATTTGTGAAAGCACACAATATCAGTGGACTGGTGCGACTCCACCGCCGATTGTGCTTTCAGAATAGAGGTACCTGACACTTCAGTGTAACTGTGAGTGACTGAGGCAACACCTGACTGAGTGTATCAAAGAGAGAACTGTAGCCATTTTGTCATTGTTGCCAAGCAAACAGATAACGTAGTACTGGACCTAAATAAAGTTAGCCAAAACCTCCATTACCAGGCAGGAAAAACCTGATATTCTTACGTTGCAGTCCACCTAGGCAATCTAAAAATAATATTTGAAAATAAATGCGTTTATAACGTCGTATCAGAGAAGAGATTAAGCTTCTGTTGATCGATTTTCCTAATTAAAACCATAGTTAGGAACTGAGCGAAGATTTAATTGATCCTTATTATATTTAAAGAGCCCTAAAGGTTTTGTTTCCATGTTTTGACTTTTGTGTCATAGTTAGTTTCTTTTTTCCAGTAATTTTTCCAGTAATTTTCAAAACACTACCTCACATCTTTGAAATTTATCAGCCAACTGTTGAAACATCCGTGTGACAGTATTATATTCTTGGAGGGCAGTTGAAATTCAATTCTCAAATTCGATTCCTAAAACAGTTCATTAATATATCATTTTAAGAATATTTTCTTTCACTAAAAAATACCCCCCACTCCTCCGCTGCCAAATTATGCATACGCTATTTTTTTTATTATTTTGGTTTTATTTAAGCTGTTTTCAGGCTTCATTCCTTTTTCAAAGAGTATAAATGTATATCTTTATAATGTTATTTAGTTTTTATTTTTTTAAGTTATTTTTTTTATCATTGAGTTTTTTTAATGCAGTAGTTCACTTTGCTTAAACAGGGGCTTTCACATTACTGATTCAGATCAAGTCTTGGGCTCCTTTCAACAATATGGCAGTGTAAACACATCACATTGCTTTCCTGATAGCACAGTATTTCACACTTCACAAGATACAGCATCAGAGAGAATAAACAGCTACCAGATTTTTCCACAGAGGTGACTTAACATGTCCAAGCCAAAGTTTAAACTGGTCGTGCACGTAGTGGTTGAAGATACTTTGAAAACTATTGTAGAACAAAAGAAGGACGTCTGTTGTATGAACAGTGTTATCCGAAAGTGTCTTTTCACAACAAAAACTTGCGCTTGTAGAGAACAGCATTCTCGCTAAACTGCTAAACGTTCCGTGTTGGAGGGTGTTCCAGGTTATTAGTAGCATTTTCTTAGTGACTCTTGAGAACAGAGCTAAATCTTAATCGCCACTGTGAAAATATGTGTGAAATATCAAATTGCTCTTATTTTTCATCAACTCATTCATCAACTGAATGAGCTCCTTGTGTGAGAGGCAATGACACCATTACAAGTCACAGGGAAACGTTCCCATATCCGTTTGCTGCTGTGCTTTTTACGTTTTCCATGTTGTGGATATTCTGACTAAACGTTTGCCATCAAAGAAAGGTTTTATTCCTGTCAGAAAGAAGCGAATGTTTGTGAAATCCGCACAACTATATTACTGTAAGCCAATTATAATCGTCATAATTAGTGAAATGTTAAATGGACTGTAAACTATTTTAGGTATGTAATGTCAGACAAGTGAACATTCAATATTGAAAGTTAAAATGTATAAGAGTCTCTCTTTCTGATCTCTTCTCGATTTGAAATTTGGCTTCACTTGGAACCATTAATGTTCGCTTTTAGTTCAGCTGGAAACTGCATTGCAATTACAATAACTACAGTATGTTTGTAACTACAAACATACGGCTTCACATTTGTTTGTTTTTTGATGCAGGGATAATTTATTAATTTGGCATTTTTTTTCCAAGTGGTGCAATCAACTACTGATGTGTGTCTGTCTACGTCTGCGTTGTCATAATTTTGTTAAATTAATTCTGATGAACTGTTAGAGATGTATTAATTTAATGTCCTTTCTTTTGTAAAGTGTTGTTTAAAGAATAAAATGGACATTGCACTGACATGTACATAAATGTTTTGTAAATAAGCCAATGAAAAGGATGTATTTGAAAATGAACTGTACAAATGTACTTGTAGTTGTATATGGAGTGATGCTGTCGATCTGTAACAATTATGATACAAATTAATGCAGCCAAATACAGTCCTGTGTGTGTGTCTTTCCTTTTGCACAGATATTACGTGAGAACGTTTGGTGTGCATGAGTCTAGTCAATGATTTGTTTCCCTGAGCAGTAGAGGAAGAGGAAACCACAAACCCCCCCCTCTGTTGTCCAGTGCCATCAGTCTGACATACTTATTTGAATTCAGGCCACATTTGACATTTTAACTAACCTAATAACTCCCTTCATGTTTGTTAACTCATTTTTTCCATAGGATTATTTTCCCCTTGGGTGACATATGCAAACTAAACTAGTAAGACTCGTGAACGCTCGCTCATGTGTGTTTGGTGGGTCGCATTTTCATTGTTTTAGATATGGAAGCTAGCATGCTTTACTCAGGAAATGCACAACAGTGCATGCTGTGCTACTTATAGAATTCTGCTGTAAACCACAAGAGCTGCAGTCTAGAACTGGTCTGATGAACATCATAGCCTCGGTGGTCCTCACACAAGCTCATAAGATTGAGTAGTTTAGAAAATGATCCACAATAAATAATGATTTCAGCTTGAGGTTGAGAGAACCAGTTGTGTTACTTATTTTCCAAAAGGTGAGCGAAACACTACGCATTTGCTTTTTAGGTTTATGTTTTGTTTCGTACAGTCTTAAATGTTGAAAAATGTTGAAAAAGTTGCAGGCTGTTGAAATGTTGTATATTTAAGTCCAACGTTTTAATTACAAAATATACACTACGCTACAAAATATATTTAAGTATCTTTGTAGTGAGTCATTACATCATTAGTCTAGTTGTTTATATAAAGTTAATTAAAACAATTATGTCTGTCTCTATTTCAGTTTTTGTGCTGTTAAAATCACTCTCTGTCTCTCTGATGACTTTAAGCAATACGTGATGCTTTTGGTTTCATTATGGATGGATTCAGTGAGTATTTGTATACACATTTTAAAGACTGTAACACTGTGTTAATAACTTTTTTTTCTTGCTTTTCTTAAATAACGTGACAAATACGTCTTAATTTTAAATTATACTATTTTACGTGCGTAACTGGTCGGTTTAGTTTTAAGTCGTTGGAGAGTTCTTGCTTGTGCTCACATGAACACTGAGGATTTATCATTTAACATTATTTCTTTTTGGTTTATTTGCCATCAGATGATCAGATCTTTATCTTTCCTTTACAGCTCTAAACATTGAACACATCATTTTAATCTGTGTCTACGTCATTACCATCTTCTTCATCATTCTGTTTGGATGCCTTGGCCTGAAAAAGTATCTTTTACATTATATAAACACATACAATATTATTTATTTTTATATACTGTTGATATGTTTTTGTTAAATAATGGACTATCTATCGGAAATGTTCTTTGTTTTGTAGCATTATATTATGCATATACATTTTGTTAAATCTTGCAGTAATATTTATAGTTAAATATCAGTGCCATATTTACAGTTAGTTTCTGGTTTAAGGTATCGGTCAATGAAGAAGATCATACGAACGCTGAGTCAGACGAGACCAGATGTGAACTTCCGAGTTCCTTCCCAAGATTCTCCTCCTCCGTCTCCAACCATCCTGGACATTCCTGAACCACAGGAGCGTTCTGTCGAAAATCCATTACAGAGACAACAAAACAAGATGAGCTGCAGATTACCCTGGAAGCCTTCTCAACAGGTACAGAGCACTGCGTCTGAGATAAATGTCTGCCTCTTTATCTTTAAAATGTCATACCAGTATATGAGAATATTTACCAGTATATACCAGAATAAACGGTACAAGCTGTTGCGCTTTCACTTTCTTATATTAGTGTATTTATATACTGCAAAATAGCCATAAGAAAGTGTGACGGATTGTAAATGTGTGTACGAACATAAACTTCAGGAAATGATCTTTAGGTTCCACGGTTCACAAAAGCAGACCTGGATCTTATTCAGCTCATAAAGGCAGGAAAAGAAGGAGTCTTCTACAAAGCCAGAATAACAAGGGGAACTTGTAAAGGTCATTTGCTGGTCACATGCAAAATTGGAAAAGAAGGTAACACTATTATTTCTCTAGCATCTTATGCATTTGAATGCCTATTGAAAATCATAGCATTGTGTCTATCAAGATGTGTGAACTTTTAATGCGCCTGCAGGTTTAATGTGCTGTCATCTGCAGGTATCACCAGTAAGCAGATGGAAAATGAGGTTTCTATTATGAGAAAGTTGGCGTATCATAAAAATGTGACGCAGCTGCTGGACTGGAATACAACGGAGGGTAAGACTGTTGTGTTGTGCTCTACTTTTGTATTAGGTCAATGCATTTTGTTTTAAAGCAGCTTTACAGAAAATCTACAGAAAATTACATCTTAAGCCCCCAAGTTAGCAAGCCAAAGGCGATCGTGGCAAGGAAAAAACTCCAAAGAATGTTTATAGAAGACTGTGATTTTAATAACCCTTTAAATGATTCTTTATTACTTGGAGCTAAACAATTAAAATTTTCTACAGAAATTGTGGGTTACTCTTGCCTTTTCAAAACCTGTCAACACAAAGCTAAAGTGTGGATGATTGACAGGGTGTGGAAATAAGGTAACTTAGGTGTTCTGAGTGGTTGTTAGGACATAGCTATGCGGTTGCTAGGGTATTCTGCATGGTTGTGGGTCTGTGGTTTCTCTTCCTCTTTTATCTTACATCTAATAATGAATGTAAGTTATTTATTTATGCATTTGCAAACGCTTTTAAATGGCACTCTGTGCATTCTTTGGGATTTGAACCCATGACCTTTGTGTTGCTAGCTCAACTGCTCTACCAGTTGGGCTTTAGGAAAGCCACCGCATACCTAGTTTCTTTCAAAGTCACATTTCCATTGTCACCAAAACAGAGTCTGTTTCCTCAGAGCCGTATATGCTGATCATGGAGTTTATGAACTACGGCACGCTGCGCAGTTTTGTTCAAAAACACAAAGAGCAACTGAGTGCCGACCCTGAACTACAAAGCCAATTCACCATCGTGTCCTACCACATCGCCCTGGCCATGGAACATTTACGCTCCAAAATGGTCTCAAATACTGTCTCACACACGCACATAATAAAGCTGTTCTTCAAATAGAACATTTTATACCGTCCTCTGTTTACGACATAAACATGATGGAGCACTTTAATGAATGGAAACAATGATTTTCAAACACTTTTCTATGAATCATCCAGGTGGTGCACTGTGACCTCGCCTTGAGGAACATTCTAGTGAGTCGATTTCCATGGGAGGTGAAGGTAACAGAATTTGGCCTGGCCAGAGACTTGACCCGCATGAGAAGCAGACGTAGCAGCAGAAAAAAGCAGCATAAGGTGAACTAATAATCCATCATAACTGTTCTTACTCAGAATCCTTCTGTCGTCCCTCTAAATCTTTCTCTGCTCAATGTTAATGTGATCCTATAGGAGCGAGTACCTCTGCGCTGGTACCCCCCAGAGTATTTTAGAAATAACTACTACAGTTTTAAAGGCGATGTCTGGGCGTTTGGCATCATGCTGTGGGAAATGCAGACATTCGGTGAGAAACCATTCGCAAGAAATTAGTATTTTTAGTTCATGTTAATTCATTCTTAATTTTATGAAGTCTTTTGATGGTTTTTTTTAATATCTTTTACACATTTTTACAGGCACTTTGCCCTATTCAGATTTGAGCTCATCTGAGGAAGTGGTGTACAATATCTGTGCCGGATATAAGAACGCTGTTCCCAGCACATGCCGTTCAGAGATGTGAGAAAATATGCACATTTTAATTTTATTCAGTCTTGTTCAGTCTTTATCATTTTGCTAACAAATCTTCATTTGTGACCCGTGCTGGCAAAATGAGTCTAAATGTGCACCTGTGACTTAAGAGCTACAGGCAAAGCAAGTGATAAATGTCAATTTTGTTCTCATTTGAGGTTTTGGTCTATTCTAAATTCATCATCATGTGATCCTAATTCTACAAACGGTAGTTAAACATCTAAAATTATCATTATCATTATGTAAATTAAATATATTTTTAAGAGAGACAATGTGAAAAGAACAAGAACTAAGTTTTGAAAATGTGCTTAATGTGACTCATTTTGCAAGCACAGGTCACATTTTATCATCATATTAGTATTAGTACAATATTTACCAGTAATACTGCCAAAAACAGGCATATCATTTGTAATACTGTATACTGTAACAATATTACGCTATTGTTGCTATTGGAACTTACGTTCTATTTAACAACGTAGAGAACAGATCATACAAGACTGCTGGTTGGACCCGTACACATCCAGACCCTCGTTTACAGACATTGTCAGGATCTTGGAGAATACTGTGGAACGCGACGGGGTGAGTAATCTGAGTCTTGATTCATTGTGAAATCTTCACACCTTTGTCCTACAGATAAGTAATAAGATATTATAAATATGTTACAGGATTATGTGGATGTTGACAACCAAAGACTCATAAATGCAGAAGGAAATTAAACAACAAAACTCGTTCGTTCACCCAACAAATAACTTAAAGACTTTAATAGTAAAATAGTAAAACATCTTTTTATATATATATATATATATATATATATTTTTTTTTTTTTTACCATGTAACACATTTTAAACAAACTTTTTTGAAAAACTAACTTCGAGGTTCCGTTACTAACCAGGTGGAAATTACACAACTCTAATGACCATTAGTATTTCATATAAAATCTTGTCAATTTTACAGAACATACTTTAAAACCATATTTATCAGTATATTAACCATTATTATCAGTCATACTATGATATGACTGATAATAATTTTATTGATTAAAAAGTATTGTAATTAAAAATGTATTTAGTTTAACAGTTATTAATAGAAATATGTGATTTCCTTAAGACTTGAATACACCATACAATAGTTTACAATGGTAACCATAGTTACTACAATTATTGTTATTAGTAAACCCATATTCGTCTAAGGTTTTCTTTAAACATCAAGCTTTCAGAAGCTTGCAGTACTTTTGTGGGTAACAGCGGTGGGTTAGTTAGCGGTGGCTAACTTACCATAGTTTAACAGTATTATCTTGGCTATTTTGGCGAAAACTAGAGTTACGTGAAACTTTTTGTAAGGGGTTGGATTTTACTGGTACGTTACAAGATTATTAGCCAATGGACATTCAGGAATCCGCCCACTTCAGGAAAATGGACCAATTAAAAGAGAAAATACCAGGAGGAAGCGAACTGAAAGACCAATGAGAAACGGAGAAGCAACACGCTATTTCACACTGACCATTGATGTCTCAACCCTCACATCAAAGGAACTAGTAAACTACAGTTACAACTGACGTTTTTAAAACATCAAGATGTTTCTACGGATCTTGGAAATTGTTTATTTCGTTTACTTTGCATCGCACATCCCGATTACGCTGATGATTGATCTTCAAGCTTTACTCCCTGAAAGTGTGTATCCACTGCAGGTACGTTTGGACTTTGCGCTGCACTGTTGTGCTCGTGTGTCACTGTAATTAGCAAGCATGTGTTATCTGTTTAAACGTTATTCATAAATATATATATATATATAATGAGTATGCATTACAGCTGAGGAACGTGTTGGAATGGTATGCTGCCGAATTCAAGGACCCAATGGTGCTGGATCCACCTGTGTGGTTCAGATCTTTTGTGTTCTGCGAGGCTCTCGTACAGCTGCCCTTTTTCCCAGTTGCGGCATACGCCTTCCTAAAAGGTTAGTTCTGGTCAAACTAATATTAGTTGTGTTAATCATTTGTTAAATCACGACTTTTGCAAGGCACACTGGTGACATCTGGTGGTGGAAATCACGTGTTTCTTGAAAGCCAGTGTGTACTTACTACCTTACTTATGCTACATTGTTGTTTGTTCAATAGGTGGCTGCAGATGGATCAGAACTCCAGCAATAATTTATTCTGTTCATGTGGCCACTACTTTAGTCCCTATTTTAAGTCACATCGTTTTCCATAACTTTCCTCCGACGCCACATCCGGGTCCACAAACTCTAAAGGAACGTCTGACGCTTGTGTCTATTTATGCTCCATACCTCGTCATTCCTGTCATGATTCTGTTTACAATGCTCATCAGCTCTACATATAACTCGACCTCTCCAAGTGGAAAAGCTTCTTCCAAGTCCAAGAAACAAAGATAGATGCCCGTTGATCTTTTCCACAGCAGACCTCCACACATTCCTGTCCATTTAATGAACATGTACAAGGCTGGACGTATTCATTAAGCTAGTATTCACTAATGCTAGTTATTTTTGGTTAAATGTGATTGTTTTAAAATAACGCTCTATCATCTGTGAAAATAGATTTTGCACAATGCACAACTTCAATATTGTTTTAGTTGTGATTCCTCTTTTTGACCCTGAAGTATTTTTTTTACAGTTGTGTTTATCAATACCAAAAAGACACATGTAAATGCAAAATATATTTTTATTCAAATGTACTTCAGCTTTGTATGAGGTTTGTCACACCTGATGATCTAAACAGGAAGATATAAACAAATAATAAATAAATGAATTAATGCACTATTTGGTTGGATAAAGTCTAGAACCTTTGCACCTTGTATGCAAAATATTTTGGTGTGGTCCCTTGAACAAGCAATACAAATGCCATAAAGATAAGATCAAGTAAAACTGTTGCTGGATTCTAGTCAAACAGCAGTTAAAATACAAATCAAACTGAAAAAAATTATTCCAAGATGTATTATGATGGAATTATTTACAGTAACATGCAAATACTGTATTTCCCTGTTGTAATAAAAAGATCAAATTTATAAAGTAATTTTGCTATATAAATAGTATAAATAACTTGTATGTAAGTAGTATACGTCTAAGATTATGATCTTATGGTTGGAAAGATTACAAGTGTGCCTTCAGGAACTGGCCATGCAAAAGCACTCGGTGTTAACACAATAGTCAGAGCTGGAGGTTGAGGGTGAGACATCTAACAGACATCTGTTGTCACCTGTTAACCGGTCAATTCAATTAACTTAGTTTGGGACCCAGCACTTAATCTGATGCATAGCATCACTCGTCCCATCCAATAGACAAGATGTTGGAGAAATGTGGAATCTGGAAATCTCATTTCTGCAGTACAAACTGGTCAATGAATTCATTCTGCTCCGCTTCGACTTTTTGAAGAGCTTCATATTCTATTCGATACCTGCAAAACAAAACTCTCAGTCAGAAATGTAGCACACAAACCCATTAGACACAATATAATAGAAGGTCAAACCGAACTGCAAACCTCTCCAGCTGCATTTTCTTTTCTGCTATCAGAGCTTGAAGCTGTTGCTGTTGAGCTTCTCGTTGCTTTTCAACCGATTTTAACAAGTTCCTTGCGCCTATGGCCTAAACAACAGACATTTGGTTATTCTGAATGAACTAAATACAAATGTAGAACGACCTTTACTTTCAGCACAAGTACATACCTTCATTTTTTCGTTCTCTGCTTCTTTTGCCAGTTCATCTACAAGTTCAATAAGCCCACCTACGGTTTTCTGAAACTGGCCGATCTCTGTTTTTAGACACAAATGATGCAACAGTTATTGGCTTGTGTCGTGAAACATTGAAAGATGCTGTTTATTTTCAGAGATACAACGCACTCCGCAACAACAGTAAACTCACTGTCAACAAACTCCTCGCATTCTTCTTTGAGCTCGCTGGTTTTCTGGCTCACGTCGGGCTCAAGCACCCGTAGTTTGTTGAGTTCATCGAAATGAAGGCCGGCCTCTGCTAACGGGTCTTTAGCCATCACCAGCTGACCGACACCTGTCTGAGTCTCAAGAGACTGCACGACATACACACACGACAGCTGTTTTTCATGGGTGGAGAGACGAGCGTAATTTCTTTGCAAAATCAATTACTTCTGTTTAGTACAACCACATTCAACCGTTCCCCAGTGTTAAAGAATCAATATTTGTCCGAATATGAGCATATGTGTCACCAGATCACAATAAGCTAGCTAACCAATTAGCTATCGAACTGATGGAACATAAACAACAGACCTTGACCAACTAGGAAGTTAAGTAGCTGGCAAACATTGTTGAAAGAATTACACGAGCTATAATTTCAATCTGAAAGTATTAGACGAACTAAGAAATGCTAAGGAGTTAAAACAGACGAACGACTGTCACAAGCCTACCTTTCGTTTATTTGATTATGTGGCACTCCTGCTGGATCGACCGACCGCTTCCTCGCATCTGTCTGACTGTCTCGGCTGCCAGGCGACAGCTAGTCCACCTCATGACGAATGACAGGGGTGAAGAAGCGCATTTGAAATATTTAGATCTGATTATTTGCATATTTTAAACTGAAATAATGTTATTTTACCTCTTATAGAGTAAAATATGTATAGATAATTATTAGTTTAATCTTTTGTTTGTTTAAAATGCATGTATTTGTTACCCTACACACCTCTCTCCCCCCGTCCTGATTTTTCAAGGGCCCGTAATTGAATTTCCTGCAATTCTTCTCCAGAACACTAGAGTATGTGAGAGGGACGTGAAGAAAACTGAAGTACTTCTTAAACGCCAGAAGAAGGTTAAGTTGCGTTCACTTAAGGGCGCCAACCTCCCAAAAAAACTTAACTTTTCGTTAAACGATGTAAAGCTACATATTTTCTATATATACTTGGTAGGTTTGGGATGTACAAGATCGATGTTTCTTATGTTGAATGTCAGTCGTTCTTTGATTTGCTATTTGGTTAAAATACACGTCGTTCTATGACGTGCTCTGGTGTAATGTCTCTTTTGCATCATTGGAGTTAGTAATATAACTAGTAGAAACCGGTGAGTTAAAGATAACTTAATGTCTGTCTCTTATTGCAGATGTTGACATCGTAACAGCATGCCTCTGTCTACGGAATCCCAGACGGATAATGAGCAGTACATTCTCATAGCCAGTCTGGATAACGCGAGGAATCTCTCCAACATCCTGAAGGCCATCTCGTTTAAAGACCATGCTATTTTTAATGCCACGCAGAATGGGGTAAAAGTCACTGTGGAGGACTCCAAGTGTCTCCAAGCCAATGCGTTTATTCAGGTTGGGGGACTGTTTCCGATACAATTCAGTTTCGTGTGGCCGCAGTTGGTTGGATCAAAATATTTGTTTTCTCTCATCTCAGGCTGAAATCTTTCAAGAATACGTCATTAAGGAGGATGCAGTTGGGTTTCAAGTTAACCTGACTGTGCTTCTGGACTGCCTTACCATCTTTGGGGGAAGTACGGTCCCAGGTGCGTCTTATTAGCTGTGATGAACCTGTCTTGCTCTCCACAATGGGTGTATTTGAATTCTGCATATTCTTTACTGTTAAGGTGTGTGCACTGCCCTGAGAATGTGCTACAATGGCTATGGATATCCGCTGACGTTGTTCCTGGAGGAAGGGGGCGTGGTCACCGTATGCAAGATAAATACACAGGAACCAGAGGAGCCGATTGACTTCGATTTTTGTAGCACCAACGTGACCAACAAGGTGATTCTGCAGTCAGACAGTCTCAAAGAGGCTTTCTCAGAGCTTGACATGACCAGTGAGGTTCTGCAGATCACTATGTCCCCAAGCCACCCATATTTCAGGTATGTTTATGGTGTTGCATACACACAAATAAACTGAAGTATAACTACATGAAAGTGTTACTCTAACATATATTGTCTGCTCCAGGAGAGAGAAGCATGCTTATTTGTTTGTTTAATAAAGTTGGAGGCACAATGATGTTGCCGAGTCAATGTTCAAAATGCACTATCAATTCATTTGATCATTTTAATCCATCTCCTGTTCGCTCTAGATTATCCACGTTCGGAAATTCTGGAAACGCCCATTACGATTACCCCAAAGACTCAGACATGATGGAGCTTTTTCAGTGTACTACAACACAGACAAACAGGTAGGAGCAAAAGATCCATTTAAAGGCTAAATTCGCACAGCCCCGACAAACACCAACAGCCGCTGACACTTAGAGTGTGATGCTTGAAATTGTCACAGAATGTCATCCAGTAAGATTGATTTCCTCTGCATGTGATCATTCTTAAAGGTATAAGATGTCTTTGTTGAAACCCTCCACAAAAGCCTTGGCCTTGTCCTGTAAAGTCTCGGTGAGAACTGACAGTCGAGGCTTCCTCTCGCTGCAGTATCTTGTGAGGAACGATGATGGTCAGATATGTTTTGTGGAGTACTATTGCTGCCCGGATGAAGAAGTGGGAGAAGAATAGGTTGGAGGTTTGAAATTGAGATGGTTTGATTCATTTGTTATTCTATTCATTGTCTTCAGTGAAAGGGGCAGATATTTTCTGTAGCTTTTTATTTGTTGTGTTCTGACCTACTGGTTAAAGGTCATGTAAAGTTAGTATTCCAATTTTACATTAACATGTTTATCAATGAACTAAAGGAATAAATAAAAATATGTAGTTATTTTGAAACGTTTCTAAAGGTGGTCGGCAGAGGGCGACAGAGAAACGCTTGTTTTTGCAAATCAGGCGTCAAATTCAACATTTTGTATCGTGGGTCGTGTTGGAATTATGCGTACTACACCTGTAATAAATATGCCAACTATATGTCTAGGTAAAATTTTGATTCTCAATTCTGATTCAACGTCTTTAAAAATGTTTTATTCCTAATTTCAGATTTATATATCCGATAAAGTGGCCGATCAAACTGATCCGTTATTAATTAACTAGCATCGATTTAAACAACGATAAGAGACCATATAAACCGTTAAAATACCATTTATAATTATGTATTCAAAGAAGCTCGCAACTGCATAACGTTTAGTATGCAATGCGCGGTTTACAACTCCTAATATTTACATCGTTCTTAATGATAAGCCTGTCTAACCGTACAAGCTCCTGAGACATTTAAATGTTTAATGCGTGCTCATTTTACGACACGAACGCGTTGCGAGGCAAAGGCGCAGCGGCTTGATGTTGATGCTGGTTGACGCACGCACTTCTGAAAGACAGTCCCAGAGCAGCGCGCGATGCTTGAACTGCGGCCTCGCGACCAATCGCTTCGCCACTCGCAGCCGTCGAGGCAACACTGTTTCCGGGCAGACGAACATTTCAGAGCAAAACAACAATACTTCTGTCACTCTGCAGGCAGCCTCATTCTGCGTCCTATCTCAGCGGGTGATTGTCCTCCTTATGCATGTCGTTGCCACATGCAAGCTGCTTATAGAGGCTGCAAAAAAGCTCAATGAAGCACCACAAAAGTTTAGTGCTTGCATGCTTTTAAAATCCATCACACAGAGCTTTCCGTCTTTAAAAAATTGTTAGAAATCTTTTAAATACCACCTGGTTAGTTAATGTTTAGACTACAAATGGCTGTTGTAGTACCACAGTGTTCTTTGATCAATAAATGAATCATGATAATAAGGTTTATAAGGAATATAAATGTTTTAAATACTTCAAATGATTACAAATACGCATTTATTTGCAAATAAACAACTGCTAAATAGACAGACAACATCCAGACTATATTGACTGTATACACAAGCGTAACCAAGCAAACACTGTCCACTGACCAAGACCTGTGTATCATTTGATAAGGGTGAGCAACTTGATCCAGCAGAAACTCAGAGCAGGTGATGTATGGCGAATGGCATCACTTTCTGCTCTTTAAACACAAGTTTCACAATACAGTGGACGTCCTCTCCTCGTTTCTCAGATAAGCAGTACTGACCCGCTGTCTGATGTCTTGACCAGAGAATCAAGCGTGTCGGGTTCCGGCCGTGGCATCGCTGAGTTTTGTAAACACAAGCTCGGCAATGACCTAATTGTTGTGACACTCCGACAATTAGCAACAAGAGAGCCCGTGGGAGATGCATGGGTGCATGGGTTTCAGCACTGCGTCACATGGGACGATGAGTCATCGTATCGTCTGTTACATTAAGAGACGGAGGTTACATAAATTTGAGAAAAAAATGTGGTCAGCACTATTATACCTATATATAGTACATATAAGTTGCGTATACAATTATGTACAGCACTATAATACTGGTAATGATAGCAAAATTTATTGACATGAAATTATACGTTATATTGCATTTTAAACTGACTAAATATCTTGCTATTGATAAGTTAAAAATTAACTACCCATTGGTAAATGAAAACTTTAAGCTTTTATAGTTAAAACACTTCACAGTAAGGTTTAATGTGTTAACATTATAGATCTTTTAATAAAATAAGATGAAACAATAAAGGTCAATAAAAAAGTGTGTTAATCTTGCTTAATGTAAAGTGAACGCGTGACAATTGTCACTGTTATGCTTCAAGGAAACACAAAGTCAGATGGCGTTGACAGATTCCATTTTGAGTGAATATAATTTTTTAACATAAATAGCCAACACCATCCAATATATGATGCATGTTTTGTACAAAACAAATGACTGTGAAATTGAGCATTTAATATAGCAGCACCAACTGCCCAGTCAGCCGAAAGGAACCCTTGTATGGGGAAACTCCACAGTGCATAAACATGATTTGACTTTAACATTCCTTCACTTTGTAACATCAGCAAGCCATTGTTTGGGGATTGTGAGTGTCACATGGGGTCATGATGGCAACAGCTGTCCCCCACCTCCCCATCCCCAAACCCATTAATACTGCCCTCCCTCTGCCTCAGCTTGCAACCATGTGTGAAATGAACCGTGATGACGGAGATGAGGTAATGACTGCGGCAGCTCTGACATCACTATAGTCTTTCCACGCAGTGCAATTGACCGGCGCTCGGACAATGTGCTTTTTATCCGAGTGCGATGAACATGACACCTGCATCAAAAGCCAATTCAGAACTAAAGTTGTTTGCGTGCTTTATGTTTTATAATTCCGAAGCAACGTGTTTTAAAGCTTTTCAAAATCCACTGAAAACTGCATGTCTTCTATGCTAAAATTCAATGCTCTTTTATCTCAGTGTGACCCACTGTAATTAGAGCGGACTGAAGGCAGAGGTACGCTATATAAGAATATGTGCCATAAGCACTGATGACAAAACTCATCATGGTTACAAGTGAAACACTCAGGAACACACAACAGGAACATGTTTTAGTTCCTTTCCTTTGAACAATCATCTGTGTAAACACTCAAGAATGTGACTCAGTTGTTTCTATAGCCAGTTCTCTCACTTCTGTTTCTGAAAATAAATCAAACGTAAACAATCGTATGATGACTGTTTTTTGTTGGTCCTTTTCATTATTTTGCTTTTAATGGTTATTGCTTTTCTTTTATCAGTACAGATGATTTGAATCAATTAATCAATCACCATTGCCATTGAATATTATGTTTAATTACTATTTAATGTCATGAAAAATGACCATTGAATGTAATTCAATGTCATTTGTCTATTGAAATTTTTTGTCATTTCTGACATAATAATTGTCTTACATTCATGAAATGTGCTGCAGTTACACTCTGCTTTTTAATATTGATGAGCACATTTTAAATTGGGGGTAAACACAATCTACTCTAGTTGTATAGACCTGCATGCACTACCTCACTTTCTATAGCCTGTCTCTCATCACCATCCCATTATGAAAAGGTGGCAGCTGACACCATGTGCCACCTAATTCTCCTCCAACAGCGTCTGTTTATCAGATAGTTGAGACAGCAATGGATCAAATAATCTGTGAAAACTGAAGGGAAGTGAATGCTGCAGGAGACAGTATGCAGGTTTAACAGACGTGTGCATAAGCGTTGGGGGGAGGGGTCAAGTAAAAGATGATGTCACTGGTACAAAGTATACTTTAGCTTTACTCTCGTGTCGCTATACTCATATCCACGTGCGTGTTTTGTTTTGGTAACGATCGTAGCCGTTGCAGAGTCACACAGAGATGTGCTCACAAACCAGTGGATTCTGTGCAGAAGTCAAGTTTTATCCCCAGGTAGTGAACTTGGATAAGTGTTGTTTGCAGTGGTAATAGGCAACATTTATTTACAGTGAAAGAACTGCCTTTTGTGTCATTTGAGCTGCGTGTCAGCACAGTGAAATGACAGCAAACATGTGACTCAACAGTGTACGTTTGTCTGAGAATTCTGTATGTACACTGTTGTCTGACGTCACACGTTAAAAAAACCCTAGCAATAATCATTATAAATACAAACGGGACAAATATAAAAAAGATAACAGGGTGACCCACCATATAAACAACGATTTGATTTGATATTTATTGGTATACCAAATATTTATTTTGACCATTGAATTTTCCATTTCTATAAGTAAATTAATTACATATACACGTTAAATAAGTACGTATTTAACGTAAGGCTGAGAGGATGTATGCCACACGCAGCAGTCTGCGTGGGACTGTATGCCTAGACATGTACCTGCGTGGGGATTCCCCAGTACACAGTGGGTGTCTCTCATCTGCCGTGGGGTAGGAGGTCAGCAAATAAACCAGCTAATGCATGCTCCCCCGTTATGCATCGCATCTGCATATGAAGAGACGAAGTCGGAAGCCACTCCCCAGAGGTCAATGGGATGGAATCGGGAATTCCCAATTAGTATAATTAAAAAGATAAAGCTTGTTTCCCCAGGTTTGTTTGGATGGCTGTGAAACCGATAGCGCAGATTTGAGATTAAAGAACAATGGAGCAATTTTTGTTCTTTGTAAGTATTGTATTATTTGCATATAAACCTTCTAATGCGTGAAATACTACACAAACTGAAACATAAAGTAACTATTTCAGACCTTTATAATCTTTGTTATCAATATTTTTGTATCATCCCCACGGTCACAGTGTTTTAGATTATATATACCATTATCATAATATTTAGCGATAAGAAACGAAATTAATAAATGACGTTCTTAAAAATATGTTATAAATGGCTTAATACACACTATGTAAACAACCTACAATTGGAATCGATTTCTATGGCTTTGTGAAAATAGAATTTACCCAGAACATATTTTTGTCATGTTCGTGTATAAATGTTCTTTATATTAAGGTTTTTGATGAATGAATGAATTCATTTCTATGCATTTAACAACTTTTATACGGCAGATGCACTCTGCATCAACGCATTGGGAAAATGTACTTCCCACAATACTTAAACTTAAGATGTTGCTTTAAATGAGTACGAGACTGTCAGGGACATAAAAGCTGAAAGATCGCCACTCAGTACTTAAGCACTTCAGTACAGCCACACTTACTCCGAGCAAACAACACTGGGCGGGTGAGGGGCTGTTTGCTCCCGTGCGCTGTCTCGCCTGGCCTGTGTGTGTCTATCCACTCTAGCCCCGCCCCCGATGATGAGCATGTCAGGGCTTGTTATGAACCACACAGAAAGGGCGTGGCCAAGGAGAGCGCTTCGCGGGAGTGAAAGCGAGTTGCTGTCAGTACCGGGCGTATTAAATCGCTTGCACGAGACTTTCTACAAACTGCGTGATTTAGCACAGTGCATTAACAGTAGCAAAGCTATGAATGGATTGAGTAAATAAACGGGAGCCATCGACAATTTAAACAAAGAAACGGGATACCATGCACGGACACCCCACGAACTGTTGTTTTTAAGGCACGACCTTTATCCAGCAAAGTGTCAGAAATTGCTACAGCACTGAAATAACTAATCTACTGTCTTAAAAACAACAAACTTTGAAGGTAAGCGTAAATGTGCTTTACATTTGTGCATTTCTGTATACATAGGCATCAGTTAAACATAACTTGGGGCCGGTAGATGTGGCACATCTGTTATTATTTACGTGTAAACGTGTCCCATCAGAAAATAAGTTTGTGGGGCTTCGAATTGTCTCTGGTCATTTTGAAAGCAAGAACTGATGATTGGCAAACATATTAGCCATGCATTAACAAATTAATTGCTATTGACAGCACGAAATCACATAATAAGATATGATGTAGATCTTAATAACTACATTAAGGTAACGTTTTATTTCATTATGTCTCTGCTGAGTAGGATATTTGCAGATTTACATAAAATAAATAATCACAACGAATCACTTATTGACACGCAGCAGTGATGTACAATATTTAAAAAATATATCGGTTACTAAAGTCATCCACTTCTTCACCAGTCACCGGCTTTAGTGTTTGTGACAAGTTTCCGACGCTTCATACTTTCCACGTTCGCAACACTTATAACCAACTAAGAAAATGGGGAAAATCTCAATCGGTGTCGCAATATGGAAATGTCATATGGATTGCAGTGCAATGAAGGCGTTTAAATGCATTACGCAGTACGATGTGTAAGATTGTGTTTAACGCGGGAGAAAAAGCGCGTGAACAGTGCGACATCGCGTGCACGGATTTGTTTACAAACATCCTCGAGCACGAGGGTGTCGTTTCTGCCATCTTGTGGACGCTCAAAATATAGGTTGCTGGGTCAGATAAGCGATGCGTTGCTGGGATGTTTTACAATTAAAAACATTGCAAAGTGTCGCTATTAAAACTACGTTTCTTAAATCAAACGTTTGATTATTATGCTTTCCTATTAAGTTTTTCTTCAAATGTATCAGCCATTGCTTCTATAGAATGAAATCAATATGAAAGCTCTTTTTTAGTTCTAAATGTAATTTTCATGCAATACCATATGATGTCATTGTGTCCTTTTGCAAGGAGGTTGCATGCAATTGGACAGACCTGGTGTTTTCTAAAGCATTCTGCCTTTCCCATTTAAAGGTTGTGTCTGGTATGGCCAGACCAGAGATGGAAAGCAGTGTAGGCGACCGCAACCCTGTAGCACCACAGAGCTGCAGGATGGAGGTTCTGCGTCAGGATGTCTGGCCGTGCGGCAGCATCGTTCAGTCCTGCCACCGACACCGGACCATCGCTACTCAGACCAGCACTGTCTCTGCATCACTGCCCCTCATCCCCTCACTAGATGCCTTCAGCTCGGACAGCGTCCAGCAACAGGATAATCCACTCAGGGACTATACAGGTGGGTCTCAGCAACATAGTGATTATGCGACTTCATTGATTATTTTGAAAGACAGCGTGTGGTCGAAAAGCTAAAGTGAAACTAATTAGCATAAAATATTGAAAGGATATTCAGAGGACAATCACAGGTGGTGACTCGAGGGTTAAAATGCACCAGGAAGTCCCCCCGCATCCCCTCCTTCTACCGCCCCTCCCTAGTTAGTGAGCTCTCACTAGGCATGTTAAGACTTGTTCTTTGCTGCTGGCTTCGCGTCAAGCGCGTCTCACTCCACAATGGCAGTCTGTCACAGAGAAATAGAGTATCGTCTCAATGTTGTGGTCTTGCCTTGCGGCGTTTCCCTACATTCTCTCGTTCCTCGCGTTTTAAGCTGACTTAAGATATCGGTTATCCTTATCTGTCCCTTCTGTAGACACTCCTCTTTAAGGGTTCCCTTACTAGGTTGATAGCGTGCCTCTGATCCCTCCCTGATCCTCCAGTTGTCCACCCTATCCCAGCCCACCCCTCATGCCTGTCCACCAATGGCTGGCATTCAGCTCAGGCTGCACCGGCCTGCAGTTACCCTGGCAACAAGCCAGAACACAGCGCTCTCTCAAGTCACCTGCACTGAGGCTCGGCAGATTCTCTTAGCAGTGGCGCTAATCTCCTTCATGGAGACATTTTCTCCGTGCGCAGTTATTACTGCTTTTTGTGATGATAAAGAAAAAGGTTCCCGTGTCTTGCCTGAGCAGAAGTCTAAAACACGCACAATACAAGTGATACAAATACAAAAATACAAATATTCATTCCATAGTAGTGTTATGGTGTATGTGTTATGTTATGCTATGTGTATGTGATGTGTTATGTATATCTTATGCGTGTGGTTATTTCCCTCGTTCCCATTAATCATATTTCGCGTGTGCAAATATATTGGTTCCTATATATGTCCTATAAAATGACCAAATAATAAGATAACACAGAGACACTTTTGTGCACATTGAGACATGATGTGCAAACTTTGTAAACTTTTGATGGTGAAATAGAGGGTATGTGAACACAACCGATATATAAGATGCTTTAGACCCACAGATTTAACTGACAAGGTTTACTTTTGGGGTGGGCTGGGGGGTTCACAACAAGTATGACAGGTGGGCATTAGGATTTAAAGAATAAACCCTGAAGCCCATTCGCTATTCGCTGTTCTAAGTGGGGTTGTTGAATTGGGCCATTTGGTTGCCAGGTGTCACAGAAGGTTAGTAAGTCTACACTTCATGCCTTAAGGAGCTAGAAGGTAAAGGAGGATAAAGGAGGTGTTTATATTATAAAGGAGTCTGCTGGAGCTCCTTCCTCATGGGTGATATATTATCTCCTTGCGGTCACGTCAACAATGAGAACTTGAGATTTGCAAGCAGTACAACACAACAGGGACCTTCATTCCAAGCAAACAGTAGCAACACTGACTTCACTGTAGCAGATAGAATGCTAGAACATTCTAATGTCATTTAGACTGTTAAACAGCACACTAACCTGTATCACAACCCGTATCACTAACCTGTATTACCTGTGTAACAAAACAACCACTGTGGCTCAACATATGACCTCACTTGCTTACTAAAGGTAGCGTGGTTAAACAAATAAAGACATTAGCTAACCGTTGTACATAAACTCCCTCTGCTATTGTAATCTGCGATGAAACCATATTTGGATAGATTACTCACTTTTTTGCATGTCGGCTGTTATGTGGTTGTTTGAATAACATAACTGATTGTAAGTGACACTAAATAACCCAGTGTGACATTGCCCGTGCCTCAGTTATGTTATGAGCCTATTGTTAACATTACATCAGTGGCATTCCTGTTTAAACTAGGAACCCTAAATGAACTGCAGTGCTGGAATGACATACTACCGGATAGTATGACAACAAATGATGACAAACACTTTGGTTACGCACAGCTAGTATTTTAAGATAAAGCAATACTCTTAAAAAGAGCCACAAGTGAGGTAATGATCAGTCGAAGAACATGAATAAATGAATAACAACCAAAAAAGGAGATAAAAATAAATAGTGTAACTTACAAAAATGACTTAATTACTCAATATGTTAATTTTAGCATATATCTTTATCTTTATTGCAGTATAATATCTATACAATATATAAACGTTCAGGCAGATATTATGAATAAGTGAATAACAAAGAAAGACAAAAATAGGAGTGTAATTTACCAAAAATAACTTCATTATTTAAATGAACATTTATTGAATGTGTTTTAGTATATATATGTTTAATCCAGTAAAATATCTTTAATCTCAGTATGTTGTATAATATCTTAAATCCACCCTTCATACTTGTTTATCATTTCTCCTGCCCCAGGCACAGAACAGGAAGTCTCCAGCCCCAGAGAAAGGCAGCTACCCCTGCCTGACCTATTACCAGACAACCAGAGCTCCTCAGAAGACTCCATGTCCAGCAGCTCCACTGGTGAGGACCATCCCCAGCTGGATGAGCGAATGGTGGACAGGGTGGCCATACAGCTGAGGACCATCGGAGACGAGATGAATGCAGTTTTACTTCAGAGGGTGAGGATCATGTTTGTCTATAAAGTATAAATATGCCATTGCTTGTGCCAAACTTATCATAAAGTAAACACTGCAGGGACATACAGTGTCTCTGTTTGTTAATAAGGGAGGGTGTGCACAAATGTACCCTCCAGTGGGTCTTCTGGTAAATGGATCAATATGATATTCACAAGCCCGTAGTGAGTGTTTTGACTGGAGTCGAGTTTCCAGTTGTGGCTGAACTTAATAACCTTCCCCGCCCTCCCTCTCTCGCTCGCTCACTCTATCCCTGTTGTATTGCGTGAGGAGTTTTAGTCAGGCAGGCCGACAGGAGTAAACAGAGGCTAATCTCCCTTCCCCCCAGCAAACCCCCCCCCCTTAGTCAGACAAACACACATGACCTCACTGCCTTCCTTCAGCATGCATTTCTCCAGCCTACACTACCCGGTGCATATTTGATTGCTCAGATGTTGCTCTTTTATGGCTCGTGAGCCTTAATTGCGTTCATTTCTTTTAAGTATCAACTTTGACTCATATGTTTCTCTTAAAATTGCATAGGAGTTATGAAAACATAAGTTAGAGTAAGAACGAAGAGCTATAAAACGGACAGATCAGATCATTGGTTTTGGAAGACTTTGATAAGACATATTTGAGTTCTTTTCAGGAGAAATGTCGGAGACACGGATCTTCATTTGTTCTGTATTTATCTTACTGCTCTCCAGGAGAAAATCTGGTTTTTTTTTCATTACGACATGGACATTGTTTACCTGCTTGTGTCCTCAAGTGCACTCCAAGCGTGAAGCAGATCACTTTTTTTTACATTCGTCCCAGTTTCTCTCGCGCACGCACTGTCGCGCCAGACACGCGCCCAAACACAAACACATGCTTATGTACACCTGTACCAACACATGCCGTGTAATAAAACCCAGCACGTCTGGTTGAGCCGGCTGCCGGCGCAGTTACGTGTACAACGTCTGTGACACCTCTGAACTTTGATACCAGTGTTTGCTCCAAAAAAATGACACAGCAGGGACTTTCCTAAACACTCCAGAGTGACAAAAGCTCTGTATTGAAGCACTGTGTAAGTTCTTGTCTTAGAAGAGCAGAAGGGCAGTTCTCGTCCCCCATGGACGTGTGAGGCTGGTGGACCACAGAGTTCCCTCGCTCTCCTCTTCTCTAATGACTCACTTCTCTGTTTCTTGTCCTCTATAGTCATTTCTTTCACTTAGGTCTTCAGTTTTTTAATAACTCACTCCTCTTTTTAATGGTTTTTCTATTATCTTTCTTTCACCTTTCAGTTTTTTTTAAATAACATTCACATAGATCAATTCCATACAACAGTTCAACAGCGGTTCATAATGACAAACTAACTATTAATTATTTTTAATTGTTAATTATTTTTATTTTTATTTTAAATACAGTTTGTAATAATAAGTATAATGCATTTGTATTCATAAACAGTTTATTTGTTATAAATAACGTAATGAAATGTAATGGGAATTATAAACATAATCTCTAGTTGTGCTCAACTGTAAAATGCTTTATTGACTAAAAACATTTTACTGCACTGTTTGTAAAATTCACACATGACCAGTCATAGAAAGACATGTAACTGAAATGAATTAGCCAAAAGGTGTTGATACCCCGCCTGTCATCTCTTCAGTATTGTGTCCATATTTCCCATCATGCATCTTTCTCTGTTTAGCTCATTCTTTCACTGCAACACTTATTTCCCTCACTCTCTCTCACTCTCTCTCTCTCTTATTTAACCCCCCCCCCCCCCATGAGAACTTATTTTTAGAGGATGACTCACAGCAGCTGTTGACAAAAGTAATGTGCCTCCTGACTCCGCTTTGCAGACATTGTCTGTCTGGGACTGCCTCACCCCACCCTGTGTCTGTGTACACACACACCTCTGTGCTAATATAAACCTTGATAATTTCCCGCACACAAGACGTGACACACACTTCCACTCAGACACAGATCCTTTAATCAGACGCCTGATCAGACATCAGTTTTGTATTCGGCACAAGCATTCCCATTGGTCAAAAAAGTTCCTAGCAATTACCTTACACTTGTTTCAGTACAGAAGAGGTGGAAAAAGCTAATTACACAAAGAGAGGTTCTGAAATTCACTTTCCATCAAGTGAAGGAATTAAGCCGGAGATCTGAAATTGACATTACTGGGGTGTTTTGCTTCATATGCAGATGATTAGAAGGAAAGCGGAAGTCTAAGTAGGTCAGCCCTTCTCTACTCCAGTCCCTGAACACTTAGATACAGTGTTCAAAAGCAAGCTTTTTTCGCAAGCTACTTGTTTGCATACAACACAAAAGTGAACACTATGTGAGCTGGTTCTTCTCTCTTTTTCAGAACGCTGTCCCGCACTGGCAGAACTGGGGGGCTGTGTACCACTGGCTCACGGCCTTCGTTGTCGACACCATCAACACTCTCTACCAGCACGGGCTCAGATAAACAGACGGGTTCGAGTCACGGGCAGAGCGCAGGCGCTCTCCTGCCGACCACTTATACACTGTTTCTACTCTGGGATTTTTCTGCAGGATCAGATATCAGTAGCTTGTTCATTATCTGTGATTTTTTTGTTTGTTTGTTTGGGTACATTTTGTATTTTGGTTTCTTTCTATTGGTTTCTGTTGGTATGTTTTTCCAGTGGATTTTAATGTAGCATTGAAGGTTCAGTCATGACTGAAGTGTGTCCCAGTATAGATGTCAGTAGGTGGTGTGTGTGAAGCACAACCATTAGGGTACTCAGACTGTGTTGTCTTCTGTGCATTCAACACACCGCTTTTGCGTCTTCGACTGCAGCGCTCGGAGGCCACATTAAGCCGGTTTGCTCTCAAGCAAAGAGATTGATTAGATCTGCATAGTGCCTCAGGCCCAGAAGTGCTTTATCTGTCATGGGTTCTGTCTCAGCTGCCTTACAGGAGCAATAATCGCGCCGCATTATCGGTCACCAGCGGTGAAGAGCTCACGGCCGCATACCATTAACGTGAATGGGTGCTAATTATACAGACTAGCAAGATAATGGAACGCTTAGCTGAGTAAAGCACACATAATATGTTAATGGAGCACAGCTGCATTGTGCCTTTCCAACACTCTTGTTTTTGAGCCCATAAATGACTAAGCCCATCAGACACAATCAGTGGGTGGCGTGCTGGTGCCCTGTTGTCCCCCCCTACCTGAATCTACACTTTGGGACACAAATTCGCCCCTTAATTCCAGGATTGGTCACCTCCAATGGAGGTACTGGAGTGAGGCTAGAAGCCTTTTGGGAAAGCCAGACCTCAAGTTATTGAAATGGCTGGGACAGCAGTGTTAATATTTGTATGGATTACACGTGTACATATTTTGTGAGAAAAGGACAAACGATAGAAGGATCTGGGAGTTCTTGTTCTTATGTGGTGTGTATATTTTGATTAGATGTTATAACCTGAAAGTACTTAATTTTAAAGTTCTTTTTTCTGTTTCGGAACGTATTTGTTCCATTATTTTGGACCAGCACTGGGAAGCAATTTGTGTTCTAAAATTCAGTGGATTTCTAGCATATTTTCCAATGTGTTTAGATTTGAATATCTAAAGTGCTGTCAGCATCGGTAAAAACCTGTGAAAATCTTTTAAAATGTAATTTATAATGTTCTCAGAGTTGAGAAGCACAGGCTAAATTATTTTGTATGTCCATTTGTACAATCGGTTGTTTGTCTGATAATTTGTCATTATTCCCCTAAAACATGCAATTTATCTGCTGTAATTTGTCTACAAATATGATGAGATTAATGTTAAATAATACACAATAATAATAACCTGAGCCAAACTTCCATCATACTTGAACAGACGCATTCGATATAAATCAGTGTGAGGGCCATTCATTGTTTGCAGTTTTTTCAGGGGCCTTTAACTGGATTAGCCGTTACAGGTACATAACACTGTTATGGGTTTTAGCACTTCCCTCAAAACCACTTTTGAAAAAAAAAATAACGGAAGGAAAATGCCTAAAACCACTCGTTTGCTTTTAAATGGGCTTAATAACATGGCTACAGAATATTCATGGCATTTTGAGGACCAGAGATGGCTTTCCTGTGACTTTCCTTCTGACTTCCTGTGTAGAAACAGTAGTGAGGTCCACTTCCTGTAACCACCTTGTGACTTATTGATACAGCCTCTCACTGAAGTAACGCCTTATTTGTAGTCAGATTCACACTACTCTCAAGCTCACAACCGACTCGTTTTTTGTACCTTTGCCATATGAATTTTTCTATGTAAAATTTCTATATGAATTTTGTATGTTTTTCTCCTTACCATTTTCAATAAATATGAGAATTACATCAGTGGTTTGATGATGATTGTGTGCGATTACCCTCAAATTCAGCAGTCCTGCTCAAGGTACATTTTAAAACATTATTCAAAAATGTATACAAAAATCATCTTGGTATTGTCAATACATCAGATGAAAAGAATGAACTGTTTCTTACGCATATTTCATCTGATATGAACAGAAATTTGCACAGTGTTGAGAACAACATACTGCTCGGCAGAACAAGATGTGATAGATTGTGATTCTGCGATATTTGTGTGCACATAACAGTTAACATGCAAACCCATTCAGGCTTTCCTTGAGAGTTCATAAGGGTTGTTGATCAATCGAGAGCAGTTCTTTATCCCAGCGCATGTTTATGCAGTTTATAGCTGGAAGCAACACATCTGTTCAGGAGTAAGAACATCTTGCCTAAGGGGGGCGGGTGTCTTCAAGATAAGAGGAAGGTTGTTTAATTACAACGAGGATCGTAACAGTGTCGTAATTAATCCTGCGCATTTTGCAACAGGACTGCAATGTGTTGAAGCACTAACAATTCATTACCACATTATTTTGGCAAATTTGAAGTTTACAAGAAGTACTATTTCGGCAAAATACTTTTGACATTTTCGTTTACTCCATCGAATAACATTACCAGGTCATCATGACCAATTGTTCTCGCTGTCTTGCCGAGCTAACACGCCAATCGGCTAACGCTACGGCATTTTAATGACGTTTCTGTTTAAACATCCAAACCCAAAACGGTTACATGAGATTTATCTGCAACTCCCATGTGACCTGCTGAGCCGGCCGGACCAGTTTCACACACTCATTCTGCATTGTCACGTTTATTATCCATTTAAAGCCCTGATTTCGCACGTCTACAATGCTGTCGCAACATAGCACTAACCAATGACAGGCTCAGCACATTTGTCACCTAAATCTAATGAGGATGTGAATTGTATGTTCCCCCAGCATCTGGTCAGGTTACGATTTATCAAATGTTAAATTACGTTCTCTGGCATTCCACTGACTAAGTGGGGAGGCAGGATAATTATCCCTCTGCCAAATCCTAACAATCAAAACATACGATTTTCCACTTGCCTCAGAGTAATAAACCCTGTCGTATCAGTCCAGCAAATTACATATCTGGGCTGATCTCGTAAAATAACTTTTGTATGAAAGTCACGTAAAAACCCTCGACTAGACGAGATGTCAAGCTAAAGCCTCAGGCTTTCAGTACAGTTTCAGGATGATAACAGGCACCTAAAAAAAATCACCTCACCCTCATTTTATAGTGAGGATGGGAGCCTATTTATTTCAGAAATAATTTGCTCAAGGGAGCGTCAGATATTCCCTCATTCATTTTAAATTCCTTTTAAACTTGCTTGATTTGTACGTTATTTTGGATTCGGTGTCGCGGGGGACAGCGGAGGGACCTTCGCAAACACATCCTACGTGCATTATTGACATCCAGTACGGCAGAAGACAATTGCAATTTGAATGTTTTTCCATAGTTTTCATTTTAATACAAAAACGTAGAAAACACAAGTCTTGTTTAACAATGGTGAAAAATGTGACAGCATCTATACTTGAGCGAGTAAACACATGGAAAAACATGTTGCTGTTGCTCTTGGCATCAATTATTGTGCGGCATACTGCTATGCAAAGGTACGGTCCAAAGACAGATTTTGATGCCTGCGGCCACTGGCAAAAGACGAGCTCCATAGCGTTCGGAGAGCACAAACGCATCCCCGCACATTGCATGCGCTCGTCTCTCCGTGTTCTCCGGGGTCCACTTATTTGGATCCGAAGTAGTCCACTACCCCGCTGCCCTTCAGCCCGTCAAAGAAGAAAAAGTTCCTGTGTGGAGCATCTCTCCGAGACAAAGCCTGTCAAAGACACAAACAAATGAAAACCCATCCCCATCTTTATGCACAGATCTAGGCGCTGCAGATCTACAGAGATAGATCTAGGTGCTACGGTCCTAGAATTGTAATAAAACAGCTTTGCCGTTCGGTAATTAACTGGTTTGATTGATCACGTTGGGCACATTCTCTGTTGTGATGGCGGAGACTGATAGGCGAGGGGCAGCGAGGAGCGTAGAGCCATATGCGAATTTCAGTCTATTTCATCATGCAGGGAGATGGCGAGACAGCCTGGCTTTGCTCCACCTCCATGTGGGTTCGAGGCCTGCTCAGCCACCCCACACAGCCATGATCTCCACCCTCACACAGCTCCATCAAATCTCAGTCTGAGCCATGACATCACCCTCCAAGACGGATACAGTATTGACGTTTTCGGCATACCGTTAGCCTCTAAAAGCCCGTTTTACATGGTTTAATGCAGACCTCTGTATTTATATGACCTATGCTGTAGTATATCCTCTTACAGTCTAAAATCAAGGGACACAGTGTGTCACAATTATCCACTCTGGAGTCGCCGATGACGTCACAATGCTTCGAGTTATTTAATCTCATACAGGTTATGGAATTAAATGTGAAGGTTTCATGCAGTCGCCACTGTATTTCATCAGTGACCGAAGCATTACCTCGTCATTTCTGGCATTTATACACTGTCAACAGATAAAAGTTTTGGATTTAGCCCAGATTCTGATGGAGAGGGCAGCTGCCATACGCTCCTCACCGTGCCATCAGAGAGCTAGTAAAAGTGCCATGTTATTGAGCGAATATGTATGGCTGTGTAAAAACCAGAATGAAAGACTATACGGAGGGGCGAACAAATTGGTAAAGGAACATTGCAGCTTAAATGCAAGATGGACTAACAGCCTTTGCAAGTTAAGGGACAAACAAAAATGATTTTTGTGGTAATCAACATTATGCCACAAACTTGAATTGTTTTGAACACAGAATATTATTTTTATTTACAAACATATTTCATGTAAATGGACAACTGTAAAGTTTACAGTAAAAACCTTAGACATGCAGTAAAGATCTCACCTTGACTATCTCTTGACCAAGAACTCCACCGACCACAGCACACACTGGGGCCATCTCAGAGAAGCAGTAACTACACATGAGGAGCAAAAACAAGCCAGGAGATGCGTCAAGTTGGAGAGAAATATGTTATGGGTCATTTATTGGGTCATAAAAGGTCAACTAGCTGTCCAACACCAAGCTATTTGATTTGTCAGATCAACTAGTTTGTCTAAAAAACTATTTTCTCAGATGGACGTCTTGGGGCATTGTTGCCAATTATGCTGTTTTTGAGTCTCACAAGCATCATGTTTTTAAATGTGTTGAATTAAAAATAGCCCAAGTTTTTAAAAGCGTCTTGAGACCCCTGCATTCTGTTCCATTCTGTTGCGCTCCATCTAGTTGTTTATGAACGCAAGAATGCATCTGGTACACACGCCCACTGCTTAACAGTCTCCAAAAAACACATCTGATCAGGGTCAAGGCCTAATTATACAGGACATCTGTATGAAAAATTAGTTGACTAGTTGTTTGGGCAACCCATGTCTTGAAAACGTAGTTCTGTTATTCCTATGTGATAAGAATGTGCGAAAAGATTAAAAAAATAAATGTCTATGGTGAGCTTCTCGGTCAACGAGTACCTGACAAAGGTGTTGGGGAGCAGATCCAGGCTCACGCCCATGGTCTCAAGAACGTCATCACGGATTTGCAGGAGAAGGCGAGAGTCTTCGGCGTAGCTGACTGACTGAGGATTGTGACCTTTATCTGTACGAAACTTCAGAAGTACTGTCAGAGGAAGCAGAAGACAGATAAGGAGTGGGTTTTCCATATTTAATCAGTTTTTGAGTGGATGGGAGATGTATTTGGAGATTTGTGTGGTAAGTAAAAAAGCTCTCAGCCCCTATAGGCTCTTTTCCAAGTGGCATCACAAAATATCACTTCCCCTTTCGGCTGCCCACCAACTACAACACAATGAACTCCAGCCTACAACATTTCCACCTGGCAGCGCAGCACACAAACACGCACATCAAAGAAACGCCCGCCCACTCATTCATGCTCTCTCACTTTCTTTGGCGAGAAAAATAAGATTTTGAAGATTTCACCAGATTTCGAAAGCTACATCAAAACAACATCTGAGGGCTTGGAAAAAAAACATCATTGATGTAATATCAGTCTAGTATCACTAACGAGGCAATAAAATCTCAAATAAATCAGAGAGCGAAGACGCAGGAAACGGTTCTTCCTCAAATGCTCTTTGAACTGGTGTGTGGTATTTTTGAGCACAGCAATATATTTAAAGTCTTGCTTCGGTGCACAAATAGGAAGTGTTGTTTTTTCCATCAATGTAATAGTAGATGTTAAGGGAGGGGTTGCGGTAACAGAGGAGTCTGTTATAATGACATACTGGTGTGGAGGTGGCATGTTTTGTGCTCGAGGGCTGCTGCAAATGAATGGCCGTGGACAGCCTGTGATGGAAAAATGAGGCCCGTTTAGATGACAACAGGTGAGCACTAATATAAAGAGAGATGTTGTCTATAATTACACAGAAAATCAACTGACCCTCTTCCTTGATAACTGTCTCTTACAGAGTCTACAAAGATAATGCATACAAAAATATCTGAAGGCCCCTACACATCATTTCTACCTAATATTCTAAAGCTTGGCAGAGCAAGAAATATGTATGTTTATTTAAAAAAATATTAACAAATACTTAGATTTTTAGTTCTTTTAGTTACTATTTTAATGCTTGTTTTGCCTGTTTTAAGTCATTCTGAGGCCCCTTCGTAAGTTTGAGGCCCCTTACGGGTCTCAGCCCACTGATTGAGAAACACTGCCCTAATTAATTGGTTTTATATAGCTTTCAAGTACGTTGACCATACGGTTCTGGAGCAAAATTTGCCAACTGTGGGTAAATGAACTGATCTGATCTGATTCACAAATATTTAAATGTTGTGAATCTGCACCTTGCAAAAGGAAGTAGTCTGCTGGAACACGCTTCATGTTGCTTTTAGCCTTCTCATTTGTCTGGTCGACCTCCAGGGCGTCTTTCAGAGAACAGAAACTGACCATCTATAAAAAAAGGTACAGTCATGTGGAGAAAACAACAGCAGAAAAAATAAAAGCACATTCATTTTTAACTCGCTCACCTTCTTCACCATCGTGGTCTCATTGTGGTCAATCTTTGGTTTCTTCGCCTCTGGACCATCATTGGCCACATCTGAACTCTTCACTATCTTGGGCTTCTCTCTGGCAAGGTTGAACAAAACCAGTAATATTCCCCATGAAAATCAAACACAAACATGTTTTCACAGGTTCCCTTACTTACTCTACATAGTGATGCTCCTGGCCAAGGTCGGAGAACATGTATCCGTGGTAGCCAAAAACATCTCCACAGAAGACCTTGATGTTCCTGGGGGCACACAGCTGGTCCACTCTCACCATGAGATCCTTGGAGCAACCGGTCAAGCAAACCTGGATAAAAAACATCATGCATTACTATGTGGTTGTTCTCCAAATCTCGCCATTGCTCGGTGGGGCTTGACGGATCCTCAAAACAAAACATGAGTGCAACCAGAAAACTGGCAAAACCAGGTTTGGCAATGACAGACAACTGACCACAACATTGGCACATCTTATCTGAGGTCCCAAACCTCTCACACCCCATTTTGGGTTTGAGATAAGAATTGGGTGGCAATACAATGTTTTGTTTACATCCATGATGTAAATGGCACATGTAGTTCCATGATGCGTTAACCGGGTGGATCTTCCAAAACAGCTGCATGATGTTTTTATCTGCTAGCTTGAATTTGTTTACCAACGATTTGGATGTTCTGTAACCTCATAACCTCGCAAGAAGTTCACCCATATTGACCTGATTATCTAAGTGGGCCTTTTTAAAAGAGCGCTTATGTAATCTTCACCTGAACATCAACAACACTTCTAAGACATGCTGTTACAATGAAACAATGCCCTGGGGAGTCACACCTTCACTGCTGTTGGAACAGGAGCACGTGGGGAGAAATATGAAACCGAGACATTTACTATTTTCTGACACATACTTCCTGTGAGCACTGCATGCCTCTGGGCAGCTCCAAAAAACACATCTTGAGCTTGCAGTGACCTCTAGAGGACGCAAAGAAAAAAACAGTAATAACATCTTTAACAAAACCTACCAGCATCAACCGTAGCAGCCCCTTTACACAGTTACCACTTGACTTTAATTAAATAAGAACACATATTCTTTAACTTAAAAAAAATACACAAGTTTTATAGATGGTAAGAAAAATGGTTGGATGTAAATTTTTGCCACCAGCAGTTTTGCAAGATGTGTACACCCTGACCACTGCTGTCAGCTCCTCCTAAATGATGCCTATCCCTCCCTCCACCTCCTACAGAACAGGCTTATGCATGACCTGGCCTAGAAACCCCATCTTTGGTGGAACTTTTTAATCATATTCAAATGAACGGCTAAAACACGCCTCATTGGGATTAATCTATTTACCTTAAATGACATTGTATTAAATCACTAATTAGTAATCCTAATTAGTGAAAACTGCACTATGAATGCAGTGTATTTGTTGCACACATCATCCTTACTAAAATAACCTTTTAAGGTACGTACTTGTACCTTTAATGTTGCAGATGAATTCATTTTGCAATGATACGATAAAAAGTTTCGAAAATTTGTCTTTTAAATAATTTGCATTGTTGAGTAAGAAATATAACACAACACACACAACACTCAAACAAAAAATGTTTCCTCTGCATTTCTCTACGAAATATCAAGAGAGGTAGATGAAAGAGAATAGACAATGTTAAACACCCCCTCACTCTTTTTTGCCTCCTATCTTCTCCCCCCTCCTCCTAAACTCTCACTAGCACTCCCAAAGGGAGATTTCAGACGGCTCCCAGACAGGCAGGAGATGAAAGACAGCCTGTCTGCGCTTTGAACACTGTATGCGTGCTGACTGTATCATCCACAGCCAACAACAGAGTTCTGGTTTTAAGAAAACATGGCCTGGACATACAGCAGAACACAGGCTTGGAAAGAACACACACTTGGAAAAGACCAAACTAACTTGAGTTTGCCTCCATGTCTAGATTTGAGAGTTCGCACAGAGGTCAGGGAACCAAACACAGCAAAAAAAACAATAACCATCCTAAATTAAACCGATCAAATGTACATACAGACATCTACTGTCTGTATATCAATGTGCTGTTACACTGACAAACCACTATCCCACATGATATCAAAATGTCACAAAGTTTCTCTCCATCAAACAAAGAACTGTGGCCTCTTTTTTTTTAAATCTGCAGACCTTAACCTACCATGGATAAATATACATGCCACTTAGGTCTATAATAAAGCCGGTACTAACATTGATGTAGTACACAGCTAGTACACAGCATGCAAGGTGACAAATGGATTTTGAAACACAGAACCAGGATGCTATTTTGTGGGCTAAAACAAATTGTTTCTACCGTTTTACAACAAAAATGTGTTCTTGTGGTTGTATGGCTTAGTGGTTAAACATCTGGGCTGGAAATATAAAGGATGCAGGTTCAAACCCTTCAAGAAGCAATTCATAAGCCAGCACTATGTGCCCTTGACCAAAGCCCAGTTTTGTATTTTGTGTATTGTAAAGTTCCATAACAAATTTGGTCCCAGGCAAATTAAATTTGTGTGTAATTAAAGGCTCTGTTTTATGTTATTCACGTGTCTTTTTATAACTGATAAGAAGTAATCAAATACTGACCCACAACATAAGAAATTGTTTCTAGTCAAAAGGTTGTTCCAGCACCTACCGCATCAAACTGGTAAAAGTAGTCATCTGGTTTGCTTTCCACTGGTTCGGTGTCTGCCTTCACTTCTACCATTGGGTTAAGGAAATGTGCTCTCTCCAGAGAGGCCTGGGCTTGATTCTGACCATCTGCATCCACTCGGATCAGGAACTGAGCCCGTCTGGACTCCTCTGTCACCTGATTGGTGGGAGTCATACAAAACAAGACTTGACTCAATATGTACCTATCAAAATGAGCTTATGAATAATACATTTACCACGAGACATTTGATTTGATACCTGCTCATGATCCAACAGAGTCAACGCTTTCACTCCAGCCAAAATAAGGTTCTTTGCAACCTCAGCACCAAGACCCCGGAGTCCAACGAGAAGTACACGTGATCCTCTAAGCCTAAAAAATGTAACGTTTATACACTGTAATATATTTAATAATTACATGTTATTTATATTCATCCAGATATTTAGTCAAATGCGTGGTGTGGTCAAACAAATCCTTCGTTTCAGACAAAATGCAAGAATATGAGTTTGTTTCACCTGGCTCTTTTTTTAATTATATTGCTATAACAGTGTATTATGCACGAATCATAAACAGTTAGTTTAGTAACTCAAAACCTGAAAACGGTCATTCTGGTATGTTTATAAGTCCAAATTCATAATAAAAACTTAGTGGTGTAAATATTATTAATACATTTTCTTTATTTATTAAATATTTTCTTTGTATGTCCACGAACCTTTTTTGAGCATCCAGACCCCAAAGGCGAATCTGGCGGTCATACTGAGCAGCCTCCTCCTCGCTAATAATAGCGTCTTCTTTATCGATTGTGTCGATCATTTCAAATTAGGTCGGTTTTAATAAACTGTGTGGAATGTCCTGAGGGTTTAGTCTGGCTACTCTGAACTCAACTGGATTATTCTCTGTCCATACAACTGGATGGAAGCGCCGCTTTGCGCACATAAAGGCGCAGAATGATGACGTTTGAGTTAACTATAATGGTACCCAGTAGAACACTGTGCAGTTTTCCCCATTTTCCCCGTTTGTTTGCCTGGATATCTTTAGGAATTTATTAATTTAACCACTATATTATTTTCAACTTGCATATTATGCTTGCACACAATTTAAAAAGCCTATATAAAGCATTAATTGAGCTAAATATGGTACATTCAAATGTAAAGGAATAGTGTCTTTTTGTTCATACAGGTGTTTTAGGTTTACTGTTTTGTATTCGTTTTAATATGAGATTTTTTGTAGTATTACTATCATACTTATTTGACTGAGGAAAATTACTAACTAGTCAGAAAAACAAATTTACATGTTTGGATACTCCAAGCTCCACTAACTAAATATTAGGGTTAAAACTATTTAAAATTATTCTAAGTATTCTATAAATCTCTCAATTTTTTACTTGTGAGTTTGCATGTCTAAACTACTGAAGTATCATTCTTTAAAAGTAGCATACATCCACTGTCTATACTTGCTACGCATTGTTCGTTACCAATCGGCCTTTTTCGTAACCGACGTCACCCGTGGCACATGACCCCGCCCCTTCTCTTTGAAGAAGAAGCATCGCCATTTTAAGTGAGCGAGTTTCATTTCACAGCGCAACTGTAGGACGGAGAACCTCAGGAACGTTTTCAACCTATTTCTCTTTTAAACTGTTAGTGGGGAATTGACTACTATGAACTGAATCTCTTCATAAAGCCAATCAACAAGTAGATCAAAGTCAAGTAACGCATATTACAGTTGATTTTTTGCACTGAATGTAGTACGTTAGAGGAAATGGCTGTGGAAAGCATGACTGTCCATCCAAACTCCCCAACAGCCAACCACGAACACAACAGCCTTCTCACTGACGAAAGGTCGAGTAATATCATCATATTTCTATCCAACTATTGATTTGTCATTTGCTTTTTCCAAACACAAAAAGCACGGGCATTTGCTTTTTTCTTTCAAAAGGATTAAAGTCGCCTTTTCTGGGAAACGTACAGAGGTAACGAAACGCCATCTTGAAACGTTACACAGCGCAATTTGGAAGGTCAAACCCGAATCAGGAAAACACTCAGAAAATTATCATATTTATATTTGCAGCCAGTTTTTGGTGCTTTTAAAGCGATCGAAGATCAAGTGGCCACAACTACGTCAAAACATTGGTCCTGTAACTCGTCACAGATAAAGAACAAACGGACAAAAGACAAACACGAGCAAACGACATTTTTATTAACAGAACATTAAAAATACGATTAATGTTAAACGCACTCTAATATGACGATAAACATTTGCGTAACGGGTAAATTCCTCCCATGGCGACAGAAAGGAATGTGTAGATTTATTCCTCGCGAGGCCTAGCGATCAAAGCTAGCAGTGCTAACAGTTAGCCTGTGACTTACCATTGAAACAACAACAACACGGTTAGCGGAAGCAAGTGAATAGCTAGCATGGTTCATGTCTGTCCCGGTTGATTAATCCGCCTTTAATTAAGTTAGTTGTCAAGTTCCGTACGTCAAGGTTCAGCCTAACTAAATGTTCGCATGTGGTTTAGCACTGTTAATTTGTTATATTTCAGACCGTGTGATAAGCGACACCGACACGAGATTTCCACTTTTATAGTAGACAGTACTGTAGTTACTTATACATTTTTTTGGTGGGGTGGGGTGCATGTTCGACTTTGGTTTAGTTTTTAACACCAGAACGCGTTATATTGGCATAGTAATACCGCAAAATGTAACAATCTGGGGGTTTTATTACTTTTAGTTGCGACAGTATATTTAATGCTATTTTGTTTTTACTTTCTTTGATAATACTTTAAATACGCTTCTACTGATGTGGAAATTTTCCAGTTGCAGTGTTGCATTTCATTACGTTACACTTATTCCACATATTCCACAGTTGTAAAACAGGCAGTTTTGCTGATTGTCAACAGTGACGGAGCAAGCTTCGTTTTTTACACAATCCCCTCATGAACCAGTTCTTTGTCCAATGTTTCAGAAGCATTCAAGGTCTTATCAAAACATAAAGAAAAACACAGATGTGCTTAACCATATCACCATTGTTTGCAAATGCAGTGTCTTTTTGGCCCATAATGCAGTATCTTTTACCTCCCTTTAAAATAAGTTATACATTAAGTATTGCACAGTAAAAGTATTACCAATTAACTGCCAGATATAAAAGCCACAGTTTTACATTTGATTGATTGTGTGCTCCGCCAGCTATTGTTGAGTGAGCAGTTTGTCATTGCATGAGTTTGTATCTAAATGCTCAGGATACACCCAGCAAACAAGGTTTGTTAGTAACAAATTGTTTATTTAAGCTAACTGTAGTTATTAGATTGTCTGACTGCCAGGGTTGTACATTTGACAGTACTTAGTAGTCCTTTCCCATGTTTATTTGATGTTTTGGCAGCCAGTTATAGTCACCGGGCAATAACAGTAATAGACAAGTAATACAAGTGTTTTAAAAGTCTTGTGTGAGGGGAAAGTGACTCAAAACCTTTAGGTCCTATGTACGTCTGGACCTTGGATCAGTAATGGAAAGACCACATCTGTTATTTAACTACAGAAACTTGTAGCTATTCACAGGAGGTTATAAAAGATCATGGAGATTATTTTGACACATTTGCAGATGAGGAGTCTGTTTCATAAAGGGATTTGTAGGTCATGCAGTGATAATTTGTTAATTGATGCCCTCTGTAATGTTTCAAAGGCTCTATTGACTGTTCAGAGGGGCAGATGTCATGTGAGCTTAGTCTTTCATTTACAGACAAGGCCACAGATAATGCAAGATCTGGCTCACCCAGTCCATTTCAAAGGAGCATTTTGTCTTTGTATTGTGGTTGGTCCATAGTCTTAAAACTTAGCATGAATCATGCTATAAAATTAAAATGAGGGAACATTTGTAGTTCAGCAAAGTTTAAGTTTTACCTGCTAGTAAAATTAATTGGTAAGTGTGGGTCAAAAGCTTGGTATTAATCTTTAAAACCATATATCCCAACCTCTCAATATTGATAGTAAGGGGCCTTGGAAGGTCAAAATGTCAGTTGTGAAACATGATATTTTACCCTGTTGCCAAGAAATCTTTGTGTGGCTGGATAGGAATATGTAAAACGTATGAGGTAACTGATTTATTTTGTTTATATATTCCAACTTATATGGTAATGATTTTGTAGAGCTGGAAATGTCTCACCAATAGCCCTACATTTCAATTAATCTGGTAGCGCACTTGTTAGATATACTGCATGAGCCTTTAGTTTAATAGGTCAAAGTTGAGCGACTGTGAGGTTTTGTATTGACAGTGTAAAAGTTAGCCAAGTAACACTTAATGTGTGTTCTGTGTCAGTGCTGTATAGTTAGAGTTAAGGGTTAACTGTCTTGTCTAAATTACATAACCACGTAAGTGTCCTTAGATGGGCATTTAACAAGGTGTCTCTAATGCCTCATGAGTTGTTCTCTCCATGACACAAGCAAGCAGAGAACATTTGACACCACTGGACTGGTGCATGAAGCAACCAAATTGTAACATTGCATTACTGGGTCTGAAGATTGGCAGCCCTGTTGATGAGGAGATCTGTCTTGCCTTGTGTCACAGTTTGTCTGTAGTCTGAATGTTAAAAATTGAAATGCTGTTAACTTTCTTTGCTTAGCTGTATGCTCTGTCAGGATACACAGTATAAATAAAGCACTGTTAATAGCAAGGCCAGCAGAAACAGCCGTGTCAAAATCAAAAATGTAGACCTGCTTCAAAAGCTACCAGTAGTGAGAATATTCTGTTCTGCACAGTATTTAGCTGCATGAGGTTGACCTGGTTTCACTTTATAGGGATGCAAACTGCTCACTCTCTGACTATATTAATCTTTTATGAAGCTAATTTGCCTAGTTGTTTGTCAATCAACAACTATAACTGTGTGCTTGTCAATCATTTAAATAACTTGGAAGGGCTACATTCAGGTTAAGTATTTAAGTATGATAAAGCTTTTTAATACATAAAGAAATTTAAAAAGTACCCCAGGAACAAAGTCCCACATTTTCACCTCTTATAAGTTTGCATGAGTTTCCCAGACTTCATAATTATTATTAATATTTATTATTTTCAATGTGTCTGTTTAACAAACGTGGACAGTCCTGTTCAAAGTTGTGACGTTCTGGCTGTGTGTTCCGTTTCAAACAGGCAAGAAGATGGAGAACTGGAGGAAGGTGAGTTGGAGGATGATGGTGGAGAGGCAGAGGTGCCCAGCGGTGAGGTAGCTGAACCTCAAGATAAACCTCGCCGCAGCAAGGAGCGCCATGCCAGTGAATCAGATGAGGAAAAGTCACATCGGCGCAGGAAGAAGAGAAAGAGGGAGAGAGAGAGGGAAAAAGAGAAAAGGAGAGCCAAGAAGAAGCGCAAATCAAAGCATAAGGTCAGCATGGATGTCAACCTGTTAGTTGTGTGTAGGCACCAAAGCTGAATTGTGTTTAACTCTAGATTTAAAAGCAGTAAAATGTGCATATATATATTTATATCGTGCTCTTTAATGTGTTTGTGTGTGATACAGCGGCATGCATCCTCCAGCGATGACCACTCAGACTACAGTGATGAATCAGACTACAGTCCCAGTGAAAAGAGGAAATACAGGGAATATAGCCCTCAGTATCCCTCCCCTGTAAGTTCATGTCAAAAGTGCACTTTCATTTAGACCTGTAAAGTTAGATGTATACAACAAGAGTCTACTGCTGTCAGCCAATCAGATCAGCTTTTAATCCTGGCCTTTGTTTTGTAGTCCCAAGGAGGTTACTCGTCTGCTCCCTCTGGTCACGGAGGTCCCATGCCAAAGAAAGGCAGCTATATGAAGATGGACAAACAAGGATATGGTGGCTATGACGACTATGAGGAGGAAAATTATGAAGGTGAAGAGGATGAGGAGATAGCTGATGAGGACTATGATGACTTCACTAAGGAACTGAACCAGTACCGCAAGGCCAAAGAGGGTGGCAGTGGTCCACGTGGCAGAGGTAACTCTTAACTTGAACTTAACTTGATAGCTAGTCATTTTGGTGACAGCTTGACTAGTCTTGGCAAGTTACTGTGCTGTACTTTCATCTGTGCTGACCATTATTACATTATCACTCAGGTGGTAAAAATCGCATGAAGAACCAGAGAGGCCGCGGCAGAGGAGGGATGAGGGGGGGGCGTGGTGGGAGAGGAGGAGGAGGTGGCAGGGGAGGAAAAGGACGGGGCAAAATGGGAGGAGACAATGACAATGGAGATGGAATGTATGGAGATGAGATGGAGGTAGGTCCAAATTCAGTAGTTAAGTTTCATTAGCATATCTCAACATTATTGTAATAACTACATAACTAGTCACTCTGTTAACAGTAACACGTTGTTGGTTTGTGTTATATGGTGACATCACAAGTAGGACATGTTCCTGGATCAACATTGTTCTGAAAGAACTTGTCTGGTTAGGTTTACATGTCTTTTTTGCATGTCTGTTTTTTTTGCAGTATGGAGATGATGACTATGATAACATGGGAGAGGATGACTACGATGACTACTCGAAAGAACTTAACCAGTACAGGAAATCAAAAGATAGAGGACGTGGTGAGTTCTGCTCAACTAACAGATGTAGAACACAAGAACTTGGGTTGTCTCGCTAGGTTAAGCATTGTCCATGTTTGCGCATTGGTAACCTCATTTGTTTGGTTTAGGTGGAAAAGGTGGTCGAGGTCGTGGGCGAGGTAAAGGAGGTAGAGGCATGAACCGTGGCAGAGGGAGAAATCGAGGAAGGGGTCGTGGAGGAGACCAGGGTCCTGATGAAGACAACAATGGAGATTTGGACATGGGGGTATGCCAGCCCTAGATATTACCCATCCAGCATATCATAAATCAATCTGCAGCATATAAATGAACAACTCATCGCGTTCTCGTTGCTTTAGGATGGAACTGGAGGCCCAAGGAGCAGGAATGAGCAGGAAAAACATGGGCAGGAGAAGAAAGGCAAAGCCATCTGTAAATACTATATTGAGGGCCGCTGTACATGGGTAAGTACAGTCATTCCGCTTTGTAATATGTTACAGTTGAAATGATTTGCGTACAATTCAAGTGTCCTTTTTAATATTTGTAAACGTTTACGTTGGAATTAGTTTAGTCTAATTAGCAAATGTAAGATCACACGCCATGTTTGACATCGGGAATGACCTTTGTACTAACCGCTGTCAATCCTCAGGGTGACCACTGTAACTTCAGCCATGACATTGAGCTGCCCAAGAAGAAGGAACTCTGCAAGTTCTACATCACTGGATTCTGCGCGCGGGCGGAAAACTGTCCTTACATGCATGATATCCTTCATATAGTCAAATATAATATAGTCATACAATCATTGTGGAATGCTAATACCCTACAGTGTTTAATAATGCAGGCGAAGGTCTTTACCTCTACAATATTAAGTTTGGTGTCAGAATAATTCCTTGACTCCATTGCACGTGATTTCCCTTGCAAGCTGTTTCATACCACAGGGAACTGTGTGAATGGTGAGGAGTGCATGTTCTCCCATGATACCCTAACAGAAGATACTCAAGAGTTGCTGGATAAGGTGATTATCATAAAGTGCTATAAGTGCAGTTGCATTTTTGTCGTTTTTATTTATAATGTACGCCAGGGGTGTCCAAATTCGGTTCTGGAGTACCGCTGTCCTGCAGAGTTTAGGTCTAACTTGCCTCAACACATTTGTCTGAAATTTTACTGGAGCTCACCAGGAGCAGGTTTGGACACCCCTGATGTGCCCTAAATAATACCCTTATGTTTTATCCTTTCTTTGCTATAAAGATGTTGGCGGAGGATGCAGAAGCAGGTGCAGAGGATGAAAAAGAGGTGGAAGAACTGAAAAAGCAAGGCATCAACCCTCTTCCAAAACCACCTCCTGGTGTTGGTCTTCTCCCAACACCCCCAAGACTTTCAACAGGGGATTCCTCCACACCCATGGACTTCGGAGTGCCTGGCCCCCCACATGGTAATATGCCCCCTAGTGGTCCACCGGCACCAGGTCCTGGGCCCTGCCCAGGCCCCCCTCCTCCTCCTTGCCCAGATGGAGGCACCTTCCAAGGCCCACCAAATCCCAATGGTCCTCCTCCACCCCCTATGGGTCCACCACCCCCTTGTGGAGGCAACACTGGAAAGAAAATCCCATCTTTGTTTGAGATTGTGGTAAAACCCACAGGACAGCTGGCACAAAAGCTGGGTGTCAGGTTAGTTTTACTTCTCCTCCTATCATGTCAACTTGGTTAAAAAACTGAAAAAACTGATACAAATGTATTCTCTACAGAGGACCAGGTCCTGCTCCAGTAGGACCTCAGGGCCCTCCTCCAGGTCCACCAAGTGGGCCTCCACCTCACTTCCCTGGTGGGCCGCCACCTGGACACATGGGTCCTCATGATATGCCTCCTATGGGTCCACCTAACATGAATCAAGGCCCTCCATTAGGACCGCCAATGATGCAGAACTTTGGCCAGGGAGACGGACCACCAAACCAAGCAATGATGCCTCCATGTGGTGGTCCTGGTGCAAACTTCTACGATAATTTCTACAAGCAGCAGCAAACCATGACGATTGATGAAGGTGGAAGAGATGGTAAGGTCACATTTTCAGCTGGAGATTGTGTTAACATGCACAGAAACGCAAACTACTTGGAAGGTTCTTCAAGGTTAAACACTTAAAGCTATTTAAATCATACCCCGAGAACACCTCTCATGAGTTTGCTTCTCTGTGCATATGCTGAGCATCAAACCAATGACCTTGGTGTTGTTATTACTATGCTCTGCCTGTGGTTATTCTCTTGTGTTTTTTGCCAATACTCTGATATTCCTAAAACAATATTAGTATTCAGCCTAATTGTCTTTCCTCCCATTACAGGCGACAACTTTCCAGGAGCAAGCGGTGGAAACTTCAATGATCAGCCACCTGGGAACCAGAACTCTGGCAGCATTGAGGGCACAGCTAATGTAGGCCCATCTAATCAGTCTGGGATGACAGTGCCAGATTTCCTGCCTCCAGCACAGCGTGTGCTGTTTATGAGACTCCAGCAGAAACAGCAGGAGGACGAGGAGAGAGCCAGGAGGCTGGCTGAAGGAGGAGGAGCGGAGAGAGAGAATGAAGGTACTACTCAACTGCCTCATTACCTGCACTGGCACCATTTGCTCCAGTATAATAACATGCAGCTGGGTTTAAAATCTGTGATTCTTTGGCGACTCATATACAATTTATGCCTGGGAATGGAATTTTGACAAATTTAAATCAAGCAAATGTTATGATGACATGATGGAGAAAATATGTGGTGTACTTACTATATGGAGGAATACTTAACTAATTTTGTAACAGGTAAGGTTTACTTGTTTTCACCGAAGCGCATAAAATGCTCTTTTGAACATTCCCAAAATATGCAGAAACAACATGCATTTGGTCTTGCGTAAACTTGTGGAGCCTGTGCTTTCTCGTGTGCATGGTATCATTAAATCAGCAAGGGACATACGAAATACTAAGTAAATGTGAAATTTAAATGAACTGTTTGTTTAAATTGTGCTGATGATATAGTTTAAAACAAAAAAATAGAAGAAATCCAAATAGTAGCAATACAATAAAATATATATATTGTATATTTATATGTTTATTTATTTATATATTTGTGTGTATATATAATATATAAACACGTGTGTGTGTGTGTGTGTGTGTTTATATATTTATACGAATATATAAACTGTTTTTATAATCTTATCCTAGTCTTGATTTATATGCATACAAAAAAGGCTTTTAATGAGCTGACATATATATTTGTCAAGACTTTTTCTGGTAAGGAAACATCTCAAGGACTCTATGGAGCCTGACCCTGCCCAGGACCTCATAATGCTGTAAACATCCTCTAGGCTGGGATTTTGCAAAATCACGCAAAATCTTTCCTGCCACTAGATGGCGCTTTCTTAGCACTGAGTTTAACAGGCGCTGGCGTTTATAACAGATATTTTTGACTAGCAAAAAACATAATAGACAAAGTTATGAACCTTTTGTTCTTTGTCTCTAATCTGTTTTCACTTCCATTTACTACAGGGGATTCAGCGAACTGGTATTCCAGTGAAGATGAGGACAGTGGTGGCAGCGTCACGTCCATTCTTAAAACCTTGAGGCAACAAACGCAAACCCAAGGCCCCCCCAAACCTGACGGAGGTCCCAGTGACCCTCGTCTGCAGAAATCTCAGACTGCGCAGATGCCCAGCCGACCAGCAGACCCCCGACTGGCACGAGACCCTCGACTATCCCGGACAGCAGACTCCTCTCCGACAACAGAGGCGTCTGCTTCATCATCTCTGTCCCCCTCAGACCCTCGTCTTGCTCGGCATGCACCTACACATGCCCCTAAACCAGAGCCCCCTCTTGTGTACAAACCCCCACCTCTAACCACCCCAGCTAGTAATGAGGAAGAGGAGGGTGAGCGGATACTGAGGGACAAGCCTGTGCCTATTCCCCTGGACCCATTAATGGGCATGGCTTTGCGTGATCCTCGTTCACAACTACAGCAATTCAGCCACATCAAAAAAGATGTAGTCTTGAGCAAGCCTCTATTCTCCAAGGCGGTGCTATGGAGCCCTGAAGACCTCATCCCTGTCCCTATTCCCAAACAGGACTTGCTCCCACTTCCCCCTGGCATCCCTCCCGTTACCGCCATGGACCCACGGTTATCCCGAACCCCGCCTCAGCACCACTCAACCGTGCCCTCTTCTCTCGCACCTTCTGCTGCTGCTTCTGCCGAGAAGTCTTCCTCATCTCTCCCAGACTTTGAGCTGCTCTCACGCATCCTCAAAACTGTCAACGCCACGTCATCCAGCCCTACTTCGTCAGCTTCTGCAGGAATTTCATCCCCTCCGTCCGCATCTGCTGAGAAGCCTGTTGATCCACGAATGACACGCAAAACCCCTGCTGATCCTCGACTTCAACCTCAGAAATCTGCTCTTAAATCCACCTCTGAACCAACTGCCCCTCAAGTCTCTCCCCCAGCAGCCTCCTTATCTCCACCCTCCTCCCCCCCAACCATTGCACCCTATGACCCTCGGCTGCTATCAGCGGGAGGATCGGTTAGAGGTGTCGGAGGTGCTGGTGGAAGTAGCGGCAGCAGCAGTGTGCTGAGCGGGATTAGTCTTTATGACCCACGGACTCAGGGCTCAGATAAGCCTGATGGCTCTGGGGCCTCAAGTCCTCCCCCTGAGCCCAAATCAAGTGAAAGTCAGACAGCTTCAACAAAACCTAAGGCAAAAGAGCCCCTGTTTGTGCGCAAGTCTGCACTGGACCAACCTGAACCTGAGAAGAGCACTACAGAGCAAACCACAGATCGTTATAACAGCTACAACCGCCCTCGTCCCAAACCATCCCCCTCCCCCAATGCGGGGGCTGCAGCTGGGGCCCCTGCAACAGGAGGTCCAGCCGCAGCTGGTCAGGGTCCTGCTGGAGCTGCAGAGCAGCCTGCAGGGGTCCACAACCTTCCTGTATCCACACTGTTTACCATGGTAAAGCAGGTCAGCAAACCCAGTGGCACTGGTAGCCCATTCGGTGGCAACAGCCCCACCCAGCCTGACGCAGCCGAGGTGGACAACGGTTCTCTGAAAGACGTTTTCAAAGGCTTTGACCCCACAGCATCACCATTTTGCCAGTAAACTCTACTAATAACCTGTTCTTGTGTCATTGTGAACCGCTAAGGACTTTGGCGTGCTGTCTTACAAACACCTGACAGAGAGATATCTAGGTCACACACCACACCACAGTATTTAGATTTCTATTGGATGGTTGGGATTATGTTTGTGATAATGGAAAATGAAAGTGAAATGTCTATTTTAAAACCAAATGGGGACCGTTTAAATAGATAATTTTAAGGACATCTAAGGGTGTATACATAAAGAGATTCTGAAGTACATGAACTTTGGCTTTATGAAAGACTTTTTCATCAGCCTGTACCAAACGGGTTTGTTGGATTATGGCCCATTAACGCCATCCCATCATTCTGCTTGAGTTTAATCATATGCATGTCCAGCGTGATGACTGGTGAATTCTTTACTCCACCTGATCGCTGTGGCAACAGGGAGACTTTATTTACTGCCACTTCCTCTGCCACCTGCAGTGGAGCTAAACTAATTTCTGTAGTTCTTCACCAGCACTGTTCATTTGCCGCCCACCAGTGATTTACATCTTTTAAAGAAATTTTAGCTTTGTTTCCTCTCTCTGCTTAGATTAGGTAACTCCTTTTTCATGTGTGCATGGATGCCGTAATGCCTCAGATTCATGTTTGGTCTGTTAATGTCACTCCACTTTGTTCATGATATTGTTTATTTGAGACCCTCCATTATGTATGTGTCACAAGATCATTTTAATTTATTTTTATACTTTAGCGGTTATCACTTTTTCTTTGTAACGTGACTGTCAAATTCAACTATTTTATGAATGTGTGTGTATATATAAATATAAAATATATATATATATACATATGTGTATAGTACGTATTCTTCCCATCTGTTTTGTAAATTGAAATAAGCAACAGCAAATGTTGAAAGATATATCATGTCATTCTTTTGTTCATACAGTAAAATTCTAACTTTCACCGTTGCCCTAAAAAATAGGTATTTCAAGGACTGCTCAAAAGTATCTGCTTTTTGTTTGGTTTTTTTGGATTGCCTCTGTAAAACAATGGCTTTGTATATTAAAAAGTGTCCATATTTGACAAAAGGTAACATTTTGTAACTGTTCATTGTAGGTGAAGTTGTGAAGTATTTAATAAAGGCAATACCAGATTGAAAATGAGCAGCACGTTAAACCAGGACTGAGTCAATGGTGGGGGAAGTATTATGGTTTTATCTGTGTGTGTGAGCACAACATGAGTCATTTCCTTTAGATTTCTGATCTCGGACACTCCTAATCCATTCGTCAAAATCCAGTAGATCAGGATTTTTGTTTAGAAATAACCCTGAAAAGTTGACTGCTAACAAATTGTTTAAATAATGTTAAAAAACCTTATTTAAATAAAGTGGAACAAAAAGAATTAAAAAAGAAGTTTTTATTGGTTAGATTTAACGTAGGTTATGTAGATGTAACTTTATGGTACATCCCTGTTGTCATTTAAAGACAAATCTCACTCAGATTGTCTGTTTGTTTATCAAGGCTTAACAGAGTTCAGTCTAAAATTAAACTAATGTTAAACCACAGCAAAGGTCCCGTTTAACGTTGTTGTATGTTTAGCTATTATAAACATGTTTCTATGTACGGTATAGAAATGACTACACCCTGCTGTGTTTTAAAACTAGAGCGACGAGGCGGTTGATGTTCTTTGGCATGGCAATCTGGCCTTGATTAAACATGCTAAATTTGCGTAATGTTCTTATAAAGTGGCTTTTTTTAGCCCGGCTTCTTTGTTTTAAACTGCATGTAAAGCGTTTCTCAGAACTAACCTATTTCTGCATGCACAGGCATGTACCCTCAACACTGATCGTAACTGCTGAAACGACATGAATTCTACCCTGTGAAATGTGATTTCACCACTAATCTTATTTAAGCAACAACTGAACTGATAGAAGCCTTGAATATTTATAGCACCCTTGATCTTCTTGCTGTTCATATAGGTCATTTAAAGATACTTTGAATGGCTTTTATGTAAATCTAAACAAGACATGTATCTCTCGCTCTCTCTCTCTCTCTCTCTCTCTCTCTATATATATATATACATCTGTGTGTGGTTTGAATTTTGTAGGGTCTCTGTGGATGTTTAAACGAATTCTCAATACACTACAGTTTTTCACACCTATAGACTTACATGTAGTTACATAGGAATGTAGTCATCCTGTACTCACCTTTATGTATTGTCCTAATCTGTTTGACCAACCTTTTCTGAGGAAGACAAAAAATGTTGATTTGTTGAAAAGTTCTGTTGGTCTAATAGTGACTACGGGCTGTTAGTCACTAACATGTTGCTTAACATTTTTTTAAGCTTGAAACAACATGAGGGTGAGTAAATGATAACAATGTAAATACATTAAACGTTTCTGTAGTCTAATTCACAATAAATGCAACTTCACCATTACACGCTTTATTTGGAAAACAAAATGTCAGAGACTACCACATGAAAATATTTCATTGTAAACATTTAGCTTTATTTCAAATGTATTCCA
>JAZGTJ010000416.1:903-116808 GCA_036877575.1 Botia almorhae | reverse complement strand
AACTCGACTGGTAAAGCATAGTGTTAGCAATGGCAAAGATCATATGTTCAAATCCCAGGGAAGGCACATGTTTTGGAAAAAAGTTTGACGCAAAAACATTGTTTATAAATACTGCTGAGTAAAGATATATTGACCCCAGAAGTCTGATGGGTAATAAGGGGGGGGTTCTGCATACAGAGAATGTGAGTGAATCAGCTGCTTCACAGCACAGGAGATGCACCCTGACATCCACCGGCCGAGGCATAATTCAGATGACACCACTGGTGATTGACGCAATGGTATTGATTTAAAAGCCAGCTGCTCTAAAATTACAGTCTCCTCGCATCCATGCTATGCAAGGACATAGCATCTCCCTCAATGGCCAGGCCAATCAGCAGGGAATTCTGGGCATGACTTGTTTGACAGGGCACTTAGATTGTGGCCTGGTCAAGTGGAAGGGGTCCGGAGCTGAACACACCAGGATAGCAGAAACATTCCACAGCACATTCCTCACTTTTGCCATAAAGCCTCACCCTTAATTTCATTAGACTGGATGGAATGTCAAAGCACACAGGAGGTCTTCATTCTACCCCCACGCAGAGAAGAGAGAGATGGAGAGAAAGAGAGAGAGAAAGGGAGAGAAAGAGGGAGGGAAACGGAAATGAAAAACACAAGGGGTTCTGCTTCAGCCTCTTTCGCCTTTAGGTCAACACACCTGCACTGAATGCACAAGATGAAAAATACCAAAGAAGAAGTTTATTCCTTTTAAATAACTTGTGACATGTTTAAAATTATATTTGCGTTTACAATTATTCATTTAGTACATAATTTTATCCAAAACAAAGAGAGAGAACATTTAACATTTTGCCATAACTGTATAATACTCTATAATATATTGTATAAAATACTGTATAATATACTGTATAAAATACTTTTTCCATAACTGTATAATAAACTCTCTTACACACTCTACTTTTTCTTAATTTTCTATTAAAACAATTTAAATCATTTTCATAGTTTTGTGGTTTTTAGTCTATGTCTACTGACTTTAAGGTCATTTATAAGCTAATATAGAATATACAGTGACCCCACAGAGCTGGATGCTCTTAAATGCAATATATCATATATTTATAAGTCATATCGCTTGTACCATAAGGCTTGTTGTTGCAGTAATACAGGAAAGTAATGCATCTGAGAAGAAAGCACCAGGAATCTGGAGATGTACATATGTTTCTGTGTTTTCATACACATTTACACATGTGAGCTGGATTAAAAGCTCACTGAAGAGCTCTGGTGTGTTTTGACAGGCCAACGGGTTCTCAGATGATCAATAGTGTTGTGGATTCATGAGCAGCTGGCCAGAGAGGATGAGCTTTAATCATCAACATTACTGTTTTTTATCTGTCCTGGCTTTCTTTTCTTAAAATCCTCTTTACTTTTTCACTCACACCTTTCCTATGTTTCCTTCTGTTTTTTCTTTATTTCTGTTTCGCAAGATGTTTGCTCCAGTTTACTTATTACATCCAGCTGCTTGTGTCATGAATCTGTTCATTCCTGATAAGGGAGTAGGTTCAGATATTGCGGTATTGGGGTGGTAGGGTGTTTGCTATTTTGATTTACTGTGCAAGTCTCAGGAAAAAACTCCCTGAAACTGTTCAATACAACATCTGCGAGTGGTTACAAAGAACCCTTGATAAGCACAACAATGTAATAACAGACTTTGAATCTGTACTTGAGAAACAGATGGATTGAAACATATTTGTAATAAAAGGGTGGTGGTACAGCAATCTACAGTAAAGAAACAGGAGAGGCCAATCAGAAGCAAGTCAAGCCAATTAGATATTAATTGCACAGTGCAACAGTCATATCTCCTTTGTAGTAGTGATCAGTTCATTCTATTCTATTCAGTAGCGTTTACGTTGGATATAATGGACATATGGATAAACATTTGCAGGGTAAAACTATCAGCTTTGTGGATGCCAGACTGGTTGCCAACCCTAAGGGGAAAAGAATTAGGTAGTAAGACTCCTTTATTAACAAAACACAAATGAAAATAGAGGTCATTACCCAAAGCAGCAAAGACTTTATCTACAGTACAAATCTAGCTTTTATTGACTTTTTAACATCTGTCTGTGGGATTGACTGTAGGTATAAAATGTGTTCTGCAATTCTGTTCCTTGTAAAAGCTAAATGTTAACATACTTTTGTCATCACTTAATCAGATACAACTTAATAATGACAAAATAATAATTAAGTTGATTGTATACACTAGGGATGGGTGTTTTGATTATGACGTATCGTAACTTTCAATACTAATGTTGTACTGAGATGATTCTCAGAAATCTTACATTATTACATAATTGTAACAAATGAATATTGAAAATGAATATTTTCTACTATTATGTATAAGAATAAACAATATTGTTTTAGCAAAGTTAGCTGTAATTCTTCAGTGCAGACACATTCTTAGCTAAACTAGACAGTGAACACTGGCTCTGGCCAAAGAGTGACCACATATTCAGGATTGTGGGCATGAAATATACATAATAGTGTACTGATTAGCCATTAAAAACACTCATATTGGTTGACCACAAATCAGAATATTGTCTTTGGTGGTTAGGACCTTGTTAATGGCAACTGATTCTAAACCCAAAGAGGAACACAGCAGACACAGCAGCTCAGGTCTTATTAAAGGAAAACAGGATTGGAGACTGCACTTCAATTCTCTGAGAAAGGAAAAGCAAACACTTACTCCTCTGCATTAGCTAGAGTTAGTTGTGAGTGTTGTGGGAATGATACTTGCTTGAATGGGATAAATTATGTAGCATGTAACATTTCCATTCAGAGAATGAGAGCTGTAGGATCACTTCATTGCTATTTTTTTATAAAACTGCTCTTTTTACTGCAAACCATAAAGACACACATTGATGACTCAAGCTTTAACTTAAAAGTGTTGAGTGGGTCTGTTTTTCTCTAAAATGAAGTCATACTTCCTACTAATAAAGCCAAAACTTTCTTATTTCATTTCCTGCTTTTATAACTCTTATGCACTGACTTAAAATATAACCACATAAACTGTGGGTGTTACATATTTACATCTAGGTACAGATGGCAGCCAGAGAGGCTGTTTTATTAATTGAAGAAATCATGTTCACTGCTGAAGTAATCTCACTAAAAGCTTCACTCACAGCAGAAATCACAACATACCTTATTACTTAACCTGCCGACCTACCATACACACACACCATCTTACAGTGTGGTGACATACAGCACAGAAACTTCCATTGTATTTCACAATTAATCATCATATATTTGATTATATTGAAGGATCTTGTATAATTGCAGTGCATGGAGCTCAAGTTAATTACAAATATTCTTTTTTATACATGCATTTATATCATACATTGTTGCTTCAAAACAGACCAGGTTACATAAATCCAGATATAACAAAAAATATATATATGTTTTTTTTAACTTTTAGAAGTATTGGAGGCCAGCATGGAAAATGCTAAGTGCAAATAATAAACTGAACATATAATTGTGCATATTTTGGATAATGAAATAAATAGCCTTATGAACTTTTAAAAGAGAGAAAAAAACATTTCTGTTAATGTCAAAGGAGCCATGTTGTATTACAGTTATAACAAGTGTGTCCAATCAAACTAATTTGTCACTTATTACAAGCTAGGCAAATTATGTAAATACCCATATATAGGTTGTTACATTTTATCCAAAAAACATAAAAGTAAACTATGAAAGGTAAAGAAATACATCTTTGAATACATTAACTACAGGTATATTAACAGTGAAGATAAACATAGTTTTGTGTAGAGAATAAACCAAGCAAATTATTTTACTATTCTTATTTATTTTATTTATTTTTATTATTTTACTATTTTTTATGCTTTTTAATTGATGCTTTTTATAAAATATGGGCTCTTAAGCGAAGTGCAAGAACATACCTTCTTTTCTCTCTCTCACCACTCGATCAGCAAATCTCGTTATGAAAAATAAGAGGTGTGGGTGAAAAATCCCCACTGGCAGTCACTATAACATCATTTGGAGTTAATTAAATCACCTGGCAGGTGCTTTGACAGGGCGACCTCAGCTGGCACTACACAAAGCCCATGAGTAAAAGCAATTGTGAGGTCCACACCAACCAGATTAACGTCATAGCACACTGTCTCCTCCACTACACATCCCCCATCAGAGAACAAGCACACTTCTACACTGATTTAAAGCGCTCGGCTCCACTGCAAGGCAAGCCTAATCAAATTAACAGACTCTTCTGTATTGAGTGCTGCTCAAACTGGTCAAAAGACCTCACTATTCGCAAATGCAATTGTGAGGGCGGGGGACAGTATGTGGGACCTGGGGAATGTGCTTAAACTTTCCTTTAAACTGTGTGATAGTATGTTTTACATGTGTAAAACAGTGAGTGGTCCTCCAAGGCGAGTATTGATTTGGAAAGTGGTGAAACTCTGCCCTCTGCAGGTTACTATGAGAAGTACAGCAAATGAAAAGTACAAGCACGTTTCTCTGGTATTATTTTATCAATGCGTTCATAAATTATCTAATAGACGAATAAAATGACATCAAATCATTAAAAAGTGTGTTTTTATAATACTATTAATGGTAAATAATAGTACAGGATGTGCATGGCATCAGGGGAATTTAAATCTTATATTCACTTCTGAGATTTACAAAACATAACATTGTTTGAGTGTGTGTGATATTCTTTAAACAACATTTATATGAAGCGTCATTTATATGAATAAGGGTAATGCACAGGTCTGTAGGCAGTAACCCAAGTGAATCATGATAAAGTGTAAGATGTAAGTATTGATAAAGCAATTTATCAAACCTATGGACCATAAATTTGGTCTGTAATAACTGAAGTGGAAAGAGTGTAGCACAGGATGACCTGTGACCTTCAGTAGGACAGTAAATCTTTCACCTTAATTACTTTAACTGTTGCGTAACGAAACAGTCAATATCTGCTGCTTGACTCCATAGTAAATGGCTTGGTAGACGTATCTTCTTTCATCTGCCTTATATTTAGTTTCTTTGTTTAAATTTCTCTCTCTCTCTCTCTCTCTCTCTCGCTCTCTCTCCTTCTCACTCTTTCAGAGGCATACACTGACTGTCTCTGGCAGGAGATCACAAGACAGCAGCTAGTGTATTTACTGACTGAAGTAGGTCCAGACAGCAGCCTGGTCAGCTCAGCTCACCCTCTTTAAAAGGTTTCCATTAGACCCCATCACTTCCTTTAAACTCCTCCAGAGCATTCTGTCAGAAAGAGGCCCAGACAAACCCTTCCCTTATTTAATGGAATTTGGCTGAGGAGGCATGAAGGCAATGCAGAGAACATCCCGCCACAGGTAGAGGACAGAAATAGAGGCTCTGATCCTAATGGGGCACAGCAGAGGGGATGGACCATGATGAATCAAGCCTGAGGGTGTGGAGCCTGTGCTGGGTACAGAACACACAGCTCCAGACAGAGAAAAACACATTGTTTGCACAAGACCGCTAATATCAATCAAGCACATATGAGCTCCTCCACTGATTGCAGATGCTGTGAACTGTAAAAACACTCACACTTTAAACCTCCATTGTTCTTTACAAATACAAAATGTGCAAATGTTTATATTAATGTACATGACACATAAAAAAGATAACATGCCTTAAACAATTATTTTTAGCAGGTCGCTCTTCTCAGGTATCAAGCTTTCTTTATTTGTATCTTGTGTCTGTAATAACTGAAGTGAAAAAGTATAGCACAGGATGACCTGTGACGTGAGTGTAGCACAGGTCAGGATGATGAGCAGGATGACCTTATGTACATGAAAGTCATATGCGAAACAGGAAATGCCAGGTGTCTGGAAAGCAGAGGCAACAACCTGAAGCACATGTGGGTAATAAAAATATGTGATGACTTTCCACATGCATATATATTTTATATATTTTCCATATGAAGTTATTACCCATTGTGGAAGTATTTGTTGTACTGCCTTTATTTATATATACAGGCCCTAGTGAGAATTAAAAAGTAATTAAATAATAAAAACAGAAACATTTCTTTGGGGAAAATGTTCTTAATTGTCCTGAAAATGAATGGCAGTTCAGTAATAATCCTATAATTAAATTTTTGTCATGGAAGAAAAGTAAAGCAACAAACCTCACAATATTTGCTACAGCTCATATTTCAGTCACCTGCGTTGCTTTTTTTACATCACAAAACAGCCCTGTCATCCTCTCCTGAGGTCAGATATCACACACACACGAGTGAAGGTGTAAAACAGCTTAAATGTGAAATGAATTTGTGAAGGTAAGAGGTATGGAATGTTGAGACTGTTGTTTGTCTGTTTTTTTCACAAGACAAAGTGACCAGCACTGCTCAACCACTCATTCTCTTGTTGTTCTGCATTGTTACCGTAGAACAATATTTAACAAAATCAGAATCAACGCAAAGTGGAGCTAATGTGAATCCGCATGAAGACATTTCCATCCCCAGTTAGAAAGGCTGAATGGGAAAGAGCTTATTTAATATAAACAGTGTGTATGCCCACTCTGGACCTTACTATGTCTCCCTCGCTCCCTCACGCTGCTTATATCACTTTATCTACCCCCCCCAGGCCTCTCATTCTTGTACGCTCTCTCCATTAAAAAAGAATTTATCAAGAATGATTCTTTTTTCTCCCCCCTCCGCCAACGGCCAACTGTTTCCATAGCAACAGACTAAAAGACTTGAATCCTTTGGCTTGCACTGAATCAGTGGTGGCAGGTGAATTTCAGGGGCGAGTGAACCTGTTGGTGTTTGATGTGCATCCGTGCAATTGTGCTGTAAATGCATGATAAATCAAAACAATGGCCATGCACTGCCTTAACACACCCTAAACCCTAAGCATAATTTGTAACATCCTGTGCATGTTTACATAGAAAAACTATACTTAAAAAACATCAGAGATTAAAACAAAAACATGTTCTATGTAAGCAGCCCTTTTATTCTATGTACAGTTCATTGTAAAAATCAATATAATCAAAAGAAGAATGAAAGCAGAATATACATTGCATACAAAGATGGGTATATACACGCAAATGTGGTACAAATGCACAAGATCCTACATGACACAAGCACATACATGCTTGAACACACACAACACAACATAAATCAAAATCCCATCTACCTGCTCTGAGCTTTGATTTCTTCCCTGACCTTCTGCATGTCCATGTAAAATGTATGACCGCATGGAGTAATGGCACATCCTCGGGCATATTTCTCCGGTTCACTTCTTCATTTATTCATTCAGGGCATCGGTTCTAAATAACGGCCAATGAATGATCACCAATTTAAACACCTAATGAATGCCTCGTATTTTAATTAAGACCTGAGGAAACATTTGCTAAGGCGTTTAATAAGAGCATGTGAGACACATCAAAGTGATATACAGCTCAACAGAACAGCATGTTCCGCAGAGTAGGAGTAGCCCATTTATTACCCAGTGCTGTCACTCCTAGTGTAAACAATGTTGTTTGGGCTCAAATGGTGTATGCCTAAAGGTCATATTTTAATAAAGAGATAACATGGTTGTATTAAATACGGCTTCAGGCTGTGAGATATATAAATAAACGTCTAAGATGTTTGCGTGTGTGTATTTTTGTATTTGGGTGATTTAGAGTTATTTTAGTGCCAGTCAAGAACACAGCAAAGATGTGTGTGGGGGATGGGTGTGAGGGTTTGTTATCTGGCAGCACAACAGCTCAAAATGAGATGTGCTGTGATCATCTCACCAGACATAGCAAATTTGTCACAGTATGCTGTCACAGTATTGCCACAGAATTGCTGCTGTCTTAAGACTTCTGGAAAAGTGCATCTGTTGTGACGGTGAAATTCAGGCAGCTGTTTGTTTGTTTGTTTGTTTACCTGTTGCCCTTGCATTATTGCCAATGTCATGCAAGCTATCTCTGTATAAGAGTTTTTTTTCTGTATTTTTATAGATTTTCAGTTCTGAAGAGGAAAATGGGCACAGTTAGCAAGATATTAAATTTGCAATCCCCAGATACTGCTGAATTCATATGGTTTGTTTGTAAGTGCATTTTTTCTGTAAGAACAATGTGTGTGTGTGTGGTACTACAATCCTACAGTAATTCACTGCTGGGAGTCTCTTATAAGTAAATCAGCCATCAGACTGCTCAGCATAAATTAGGCATATTGAATAAAGACTGCACATTTAAATGATCACAGTCAGAATAGGTTTAAATTGGCCAAATAGGATTGACTTGGCAGTTGCTGACACAAAAAAATGCACTTAGAAAGTATTTTTCTTGTTGCAAAAATAAATGAATTACACTTTTGAAATATGTTTAAACTCAAATGAGATGAAGACTCTAGTAATATCAGAAGACTAATGAATAGCTGTTTTATTTTTTTATAGAACTAGACCCCATGGAGAGCACTTTTAAATCTTGCATGTGGCTACACATGCAATCAGTAAGTGAAATACTTTACTATATACAGTAAATAACTTTAAAACAGCTCTCTATGATTAAGGCATGGGACCTGTGAGGAGAAATGACACATTGCATTTGAAAATTATGGGCAGATGAGAACAGGCCAGCATTTCCCAGTGAGCTTCCTCACACACTAGACTGCTCTAAATTATTGATCCCCTTTCTTTTGTCCCACATAATCTGGAAGGTATTTTGCATTTAAAGACAGATGAAGGAGTCGTGGTTTTCTTTGAATAATTAATCGTGGCCTCTGTTTGACAGGGCTTATCACTATCTCTCCTCAGAGAGCACTTGTTTCTAAATAAAAACTAGTGTATAATGATGCTAGAGAACTTTTGTTGTATAAAGTTACTATTCGGTATCTTTATTCTGTTGGGGACATAAGTGAAGATAATATTCTTGCTACCATTTATGTGAAGAGATCTCTCCATTTGCACACTTAGCTTTCATCCACTTGTAATTCAGCTGCCATAACATTCAGCGGGCTCTTGACATGAGGATCTGGATGTGTTGATCCCATGTGGTCACTGTCTTTTGAAGTGATACATGATTGATGCCGCAGTTAGGCTCTGTGAGTTAGCTCAGACAAAGGCTATTACACTTAACATCCAAATTTTTCTCTGCATTTATATCCCTTTTTCTCTCTCACACACACAGAGTCCATTTCCCTCCCACTTTCTTGCTTTTCACGTTTTCTTCATTTTGTCTCTTGTCCAAGGTTTCTGATGATTCTGGGTTGCTTTATTACTCTTACAGAATTTCAGTGGATTCTACATCACTGTCAGATTAACTTGGCATATGCAACATTACTCCTGTAGAGGAAATTTTTCTCCCCTTTTCCATTAAACTCAAAATCAGGCCACAAGCCTATATCCTCAACACACTTCTGCCACAAAAGTGTTTTCTCTCATCTTAGAAATACTCCATTTGTCTTGAGAGAATACTACGAAGTAAACTACTAAGGGTGGATAAGTGGAACATAAGGAGGTTTGGCCCTCAAAACAAAGCTGCACAGAGCCAATCGGCTGTTCCCAGATGAACTTTTGAGGAGCTACTAATAGAAAAATCTACTTCAAAAAAGATTATGAGAAAAATGATTTATCAGACAATCTGTGCTAATGGTGTGAGAGATAAAAGGCTGTTGCTTAAGCTGTTCTAAATGATTTATATTTATGCCTGAAATATAAAACTTCCATTTTGTCAGGAAACTCTTTGTTTCCACAGTCATTTATTCTCAGCGTGAGCATCACAGCATGTGTAGCATATGTTGCATAATGTATAAGATGATTCAGGGGTTTTATAAGGATGCACCTCATTATAGTTTAGCATGCCTTTCTCCTTCTGTGAACATACAAGTACAGATTTTTATCAACAAAATGAATAGTCCCAGCCAATGACATTCGTTTCAATTTCATCATTAGCTTTATTATAAAGTCATCAGGGAGTCCTGTTTGCTAAAACAGATCCAGATCAGAGGCCAGACAGGCTTTAAATTTCTCTGGACATCAGCCCCCATCCACATCCTTAACATCAATAATAAATTAACTGATGTAAACTGCAATGAGACCATTTCTAAAGTTAGCTACTATACAGTCTCCTCACGTACAAACCGCCATCAGGCTTTCTCCGCAGGGTTGCCCCTCTATCAAGACACACACCCATGTAGAAATACACACGCACACTCCCGATCGATCCTGCAATTGCATGTCAACGGGCAAAAATCGCTCCAACCAAAGTGGCAGCAGTAGCTCAGGGGAAGCGAGGTTAATTACTCCACAAATGGCTAAAGTAAAGGCTAAAGAGCACATCAAATACCTAGACACCCCTCAGAGAACAGCAAGAGTGTGAAACAGATGAATGTACAGTGTTTTATTCAGTATGTGGGCGTGTAGTTTTCTTTTGTAGAGGTTAACCAAGTCTGCTTTGAGTCACAAATATGAAAAAGCATCTGCATCCCAGCTCTCTTAAAACACTGTATTACAGTGCATTAGCAACACATTAGCGTGATGCTGGATTTCTGAAACAGCAGGTTGCTGTTCCCGCCAGAGATATCCCCTCCCCCTCCAACACGGGTGTCTTTTGTGAGTGCACATGAAATGACCAGGGCCAGGCAAGCTGCTTTTAGCTCACCACAGATTCACAAGGATATCGTGGTTTTTAGGGCTTGAATCAAGCCGCTTACCCATTTAATTTGTGAGATTACTCCTCTAATTTCTTGCAAAAATAAACCACTCAGTAAACGACATATGGAATGTTTTGAAGTTTTCTCCATGCACCCTGTGTCGATCGCATTAAACAATTTGTCATATGCATGACACTCGCTGAGAGCCCAAATTAACTCATCTGTTGATGATGTACGATCTCACACATCCACGCACACATTTAAATGCAGCGTGTTCACACACACAGACAAACACAGATGAGAACACAGGCGTGTGAACACGCATATGCTTCTGGTGCTTAATGGCAGCACTTCTTAACCTCTCTGACGTCAGCGTGTTCCGCACATGCTCACGAGACTCACGTCACATGATTGCAGAGGTAATCTGATATTATCTGGCAGTGTGGAATATGAATGGGGACATGCCACCTACTGTGCTGCTGTCTGTCAGCCTGCGCTTCAGGGCGAGAGCATGTAAGAGGAAATCTGTCCAATGCATTTTTTCTGCTGCCTAATAAAATTGAACTAGCCTAATGTGAAGGCCCTGCTCCTCAGGACTATTACACTGTGTCCTAACCAGACACAGCACAACAGAATTCCAACGACAAGCGTTTTTCTTGTCCACAGTGAAAACAAAAATGCTGTGTGATCTAACAGAATCTTAACGTTTGTTGGTGAGTTCTCATGAAACTAAAACAACAACTCATATTGTCATGACATCTGTGACTTTTTTTTAATTCTTTTCTCTTGATTTGCTATATAATATCCAATATTTCTCATCTTCCTTAATCAATCTATACTCATTCACACTTGATTTGAATACATAAGGAGCAGAATTTTACTCCAATGAGGTTTTGGCTGTGGGCGGGTCTAACATACACCAAACAAATGGCGCAAAGTGCTTGTCACTTGCTTTTGATGTGGCTGGTTAGTACATAAACTCTGATAGGTTTTACTGCCTGACACAGCCTCACTCTCTGAAGCATGAAGCTAATATCTCCATTTTGTAAAGGAGGGAAAATAAGACTAAATAAGAGCAATCTAAAAGAGCAATTAAATAAATATTATCATAAAACCTTATTTAGTTGTAAAATGCAAGACTAACTCCTATGAAGTGCCCATTGTTGTCCAAACAGGAACTCATAGAACACTCAGATCAATAGGAAGGTCTTAAGGTAAATAGATTAATCATTACTGATTTGAACACACTGATGGTCAAAGGCTGATTAAAGCCCTGCACTATTCTTGAGGTCTGATGCCATTCAGACGCAGTGGACTGGTGCAAGAAAGAGTCAGTCAGCTGCTGGTTTGATAATGGTAGTGAGGTCAGAACATTCATGTCTAGAAGCCATTTTCCCTTACTGCTCTATTTAATTTGTAGCCATAAATTATAGAACAATTTTATGCTGTGTCACGCTTTAAGTAAAAATAGCTGTTTTGATATAAGAGAACTGATGTATTGAATAAAAAATTTGAAATCTCACTTTGAGATAATCTTAGAAAGGAAGCAGGAAGAAAGGATTTCTATCCGTGTCTATATTTAACCGAGCCTTGGAGCACAGAATGAGAAAAAAGATCAAACGGTTGCTCCCACAGTAGGAATGATTATTTTAAAATTACTTGAAATGTGTCACTTACAATTTTACAAGAAAAAGGCAGTGTTATATTAAGACAAATCGGGCGATTCGTGATTCAAGCCGACTATGGCTGAAAGTGATGCTGTGAATCTTTGTAACAGTGTGTGTGTGTGTATATATATATTTAAAACAGATGACAATTGTCAGTTAACTCAATTCCTTCAGTCACAAACAAGTCTGCACACGTTCAACAGAGAAACAGGAGAATGGGCACTGTATTAACTCACATTGCCATCCAGTAGATCCATACTGTCCAGGCTCTTGCTTCTGTGGATGCGGCCCTTGATCCTGCGCAGTGATGGTTTGCCCTGACTCACAGCCACAGTGGGGGGTGCGGCCGCAGAGGCAGCGGGGGCATCCGAACCAGGTGGCACCCTGAAGTGAAGAGATATTAACAAATAATCATACAGCATGCTGTGATGCTTAATGTTCAATCAGACCAGCTGATACCTAACCTGCTAAAAAGACTCATTTAGACCAGCAGGAAATTTTTTTGGTTGGTTTGTAGCTGGTCTGGCTGCTGAATCTAAATACCCAGCAGGGAACAGGGAATACTCCCAGAATGTTGACAAACGTTCCCTAAAGTTCTTGTAGTAACATAAGCAGAACTTTTTTAATGTCATATATCATATATATTGAAAATGTTATTCTTCAGTAATTAGTGGAACATTTAAAAAGGTTACAGAAATAACAAACTGTATAAACAACATTCTTATAACAAGCAATAATGTTAATATAATATCTAAAAGAATTGGACATTCTGAACATTCTCTAGAACTTTTAAAATAACATTCTAAAACATTTTTGTTATTTAATAAAAACACTAGGGAAAATTGTAACAACCTAAAGTTGTTAGGTAGCCATGCTGTTCATCAGCAAAGCTTGGCTGGAGAAGCTAGTCAAACAGTATTGTAATTACAGTGAAACTGACTGACTAAAATCTTGATGGTTAAGATGGTTAAAAACTCTTTTCTTTATTGCAACACATTTGAAGGTTATCATGAGGTGAATCTGTTTATTTTTCTTAATCTGTTTATATCCACTTGATGGTGCACAAAGTGGACACATCAGACCGTAGGTGTCCAACACTAACCAAAGTCTCTGTTTACACTACTCCACACTGAGCACTGGCAGTGATTTACTAGTGAACGTTTAAACTGGACCTGACTAATGTGCGTCAAGGATTTAAGACGTATTTGAAACATTAATACCAATCAGCCATTTGAATCTTTGTTTTCTCACAGCCTGTTAGCGTGAATGAGTGCAGGAAGTAATTAAATCCCTCAGGACATATTAACCACGATAGCTTTAATGTCCTTATAAAAATCATTGTCTTCATAATTAGTGGTGCTTGCTAAGGCAATTGTCACTATTACTATTGCTTATGCATGGTTAGAAATGTTAACAAATTAATTGCATCTCAAATTCACCTGGCGGACAGTAAAACAAAAGCCAAAAAATCTTGTATATCTACAATGAAGAAAAACACCTTAACCATCCCTAGGGATCAGACAATTAAAGCAACTTCTAGACCTGGGAAGTAAGCAACCACAGACCAACACCCTAGTATCACAACAGCCACTTCTCTATGGACAAGCACCTAAAACCTATACCTGAACATGTACTACTGCATACAGACACACAATACAATATTATATCGGAGCACCTCTGTTGGGCCCCACTCATGTTCGTGCTGGTGCATCTAAATCTGATGGTGTAAAAGGATGATAATAAAGGACTGCAGGGTATACATCTCTTTTGTTGCCCACTGTGATGCTTGTTTTTAACCTTTTCTCTTCTGTTTTTTATTTGTTCCTCTGTTCCCTACTTGTCCCTCTCTGTTTCTAAAACTCTTCTTCTCACAATTTTTAACTTCTTTCTCTCTCATTCTCTTCCTTTCTCTTTCTACATTATACTTCCCAATGCCCCCAAGTCTTTTCCCTGTTTGGGCAAAAATCCACAGATCTACTGTAAGCAGGCAATCCTAAGGGAAAAACAGATTTGATTTAGCCCTGTCATTGGGTGATTTATGTAACCCCTGTGGCCTTTCGGAAGAAGTATCACCTTCCGATTAGATTTTCTCACTGCTGTGTCCTGTCAGACTAAACAGACAGGAGAGTTTGAATTGTGCACAGCCACAGTAAGTACAGGAGGATCCTGTTATCAAACCCCCTTCAAACTGAACAAGTTTAAAACAATATAGAACAACACAATTGCACACTCTACGGTGTAGAGGATTGCATTGTTCAGGATTCTATGGGCCCCTTGCAGTAGAATAAAGACAAATGCTTGCTTTAATAATACAGGACACAACATTACAATACTACCATCCCTGATTGTCTCATTAGGGTAAACCTGCACCTCCACAGGGAAAATCTGCTCCACACATATGGCCTAAGCAGCACTAAACACAAAGTTGGCATAAAAACGTAGAACTTTAGTTCTTTAGAAAACAATATAAATGGTTTGCCACACTCTAAAGATTCTGTACAGTTTATAACAACTATTCTCCAAATTCAGCTATTTTCTCCATAACAAGTTTCTCTTCCCAAAGGAGAGGCAAGCTGAGTGACAGGAGCCCGATACACGTGCTTGCTAGCTCCCTGGCAAAGCATGCTCAACAATTCATTCCCCAAACCGGCAAGCAGTCTGGCCTAAGTGAGAGCCTTAGATCCCATTTGCTGCTGTGAATCCCTCTGATTGGCAGGCAGAGCACCAGAGCTGTGCCTCTCTCCTGTGACCTCCACACTGCCCACGATCCCTAGAGGATTTATACTAAACCCAAGAGCACTGCGTTCAATCTGGACCAGCTTCTGTTGCCACCAAACTCTCTGTCACTCTTTCACCAACCCCCACCTCCTCTATCTCTCACACACACATACACAGATTTTCTCTGTCATTCTATTAAAGGGCTTCATTCACACTCTGTACTAAACAGAAGCTTACAATAGCAGCCTGGGTACTAGAGTTAAAGAATATAACAGCAATTCAGAATTGTTCTTGCTTTCTACACAAACATGAGAAACCTTTAAACAATAACATTCAGATAGCATCAACAAATAACAAATTGAACACTCACAGAGTCTAAATAAAAACGGGTACACTTGTAGTTTTATGAGTAAGGTAATGTCAAGGATCAAGTTCACATGTTGGTTCCCCAAGCAGAGTTGGCCAAAAAAACAACATAAAAATGATGAGTGTTTATTACTATATTTGGGGCTGAAGGTGAAAAATGTCTAAGCTGCAGCTAATTTTAGGATAAGGGTTAACACAGGGGAATCTAGCAAAGTAAAGTGTCCTCTCCTTGGCCCTTAAGAGTAATGCACTAAAAAATTAAGCAGCTTTCCTTGTTTATCCTCCCTCTCAGCTTCACAACAAACAGAGCATTTCCCTCAAAAGGAAAAACAAGGAGTTGCGACTCCTCTAAGAGGTGAGTTCATAAATGTTACATGAAGGCTTGTCTAGAAATAGCAATTCTTCCAGTTCAGTGTGAGAGTTCCAGTGCTGGGGGATCCAGTGAGCTATAATTACCACACACTGGCTGTTGCACACACCACACACACACAAACAGAATCACTGGATGTCTATGTAAAGTATGACAGATAGACAGTCCTTATCACAAAATAAACCCTGATAGGGCATTCATTCTTTAGTCTACTATATATTGTGATAATGACTAGCTGACTTTACATTGTCATGGCTATTTACCAAATAAATAAATGGACATTAAATGGACATACACGGTCAGTCATACACTGTTGCTATATTCAATGGTCATTCTTCACAGAGATTATTTTTTATTCAGACAATGATTCAGAAAAGAAAACAACCCCTGAATGGTTAACCAACTAGAAAAAAATATTCCAAAGGGACACGTAATAAATTATGGTATTAAATATATCAAATAAAGCAAAATACTTTATTTTAATTTAGTAGTGATGCTCCACAGTAACAACACACAGGGCTAAAATGTTATGTGGGAAAATGTGACTGGCTCATCGTCAATGTCAATATATTGACACAGAATCACATTAAGAGCCATTTGCGGGGGTATGTTAAAATAGTCCACCGCACAGGATGCGTGATAACTCACGTCATGCTTTGCATGCTTCAACAGAGGCGATGTGCTGGTGAAAAGGTTCGGTGTAAACAGATAGCCCCTGCAGCAGAAGCACAGCAAGGCCACACTGCATGACATTGCATGGCCGGAAGAGCAGAGACCTTGCACTGATGTAGATCCATTACTCAGTTCAGTGATTGTGACACTACCTTGTTAGGATATATTCATTCAATAGGATGCCAAGGTGAGGGCAAGGAGCTCTGATGTATTTGTATCAGAGCAGCACACTACATTCACAGCACCTGATAGGAGTAAATGCAGGATGGCGCTTGGGTGTGTGCTGGTTGCAACCCGGGAGTGTTTTAAGGGTACATTGAATGACTAAGAGAAGAGAGTGTCCTGAGGACACAAGCAGTCATCGAGTCTTTCTCAGATGAAAGCAGACAAGTGAGACTCTGAGGGATGGGCTTTTACTAAGTCCAGTCTGAGGTCCACTTTTAAATTGTTGCCTAAGACAACAGTAAAGACTCCCTTCATGTTCATGTACTGAGCGTATTAGAAACCATACGACCATATCAGGTGTTGTATTTGTTTGATATTGTTACATTTGTTACATTTTATTGCTTAAAGCTAGCTTTTCTTAGGGGACTTAATAAGCTCTCAGTTAGGTCTCACAGAAGTATCAACTTTGTCTTAAACGTCTTTAAAATAAATACAAATCAGACAATTATGGAGATACTACACATATAGAATTAATATGAATAGTGTAGCTCAGATAATTTGGTCTTGAAAGTATTTGGTGTTTAAGTTTATATTAAAATCTCTGACAAATCTGAGCACAGTTTGAGAGATTGTCGCAATCTCAAACTCTAGAGACACAAGTTTTTGTGCCCCCTCTAGAGTTTACTGGGATTGTCTTTTATTTAGGAAACATCTGAGAAGCATGAAATTTAAACCATTTGCTCTCCATTTAATCTCATTTCTGTGTAGGGGAAACAACTGCTATATTAAATAGATCTCATATTTATTTACTTATGCTTACTGTAAAAACCTTTATTGTCAATTACGTCATGTAAATGGGAATAATATTGTTGGGGCGGAATGGCTGATAACACCAGGTAAGATCTTTTATAGTATAACCCAGAGCCCAGTGAATATAAGTGACAGCTCTGTATTCAAGGGCTCAGTAACAAGGTGTTTTCAAACAGTCTCATGTGACATTGTGTTCTATAGCCATTCCTGGCAGGAAGAGCTGGCTGCATTCTGCAACGCAATCAAGAGCAACTTATCAAAGACATCAAGGGTCAAAGTAAATCTGCAAAGTAAATCTGCAAACTTAGATTTAGGTAACCTTTACACACAGAGTGAAGTTACACACAGAGATCTTTATGATGTAAACACAACCGTTCTTCCTTGCAACCGCTCCGAGCGTGGCTTGAACCAGCATTCGGTCTGGTATACAAGTCAGGTGCTCTAAAAGAAGGTTAAAGGCCACGACTGTTGCTAGAGCACATCTTAAGATTCCAGAAGTAAGGTTTACACACTGCACAGCTTTCCTGCACTAGTTGGCCTTTGTTACATAAACACACAAAGAGAGGCATTTAGGAAACAGACCCAGCACATGGCTTTAGTGGAAGTAGCCCTCTTGCAAAGATCTAAAAACAATGTGCCCTGTCCTGCTTCTCACCCCGCCATTCAGAGGTTAATCTGCAACTCTGATCTCTGAATTCCATTAACACTGCACAGGGCTTCTGTTGGCTGAGAAAACAGGCCATGATGTTTTTCACCCTTCTTTGACTCTGATCATCTTCCCAGAGTCATCTTACACAAGACAACAGTGAAATTATGCAAACCAGAATAATAATAGGACCAATAGCAACAATAATAGGGGCAATAAGTTTTGAAAGTCACAACACCACAAAACAAGGATCAATATAGCTAATGTAAAACTTCAAGCGAATGGAAATCTGCGTGGGATGGTGACATTAATGGGATAACTGTAAACAATCTTAGCACTGGGCCTTTGACATGAGATGATCAAAAGCAGAACAGAAAGAGACAGACTGATTAGGTGGGCCAGACAGCTTCGACAGATGGAGGGACAGATTAGGGATATAAACGTGTATCAAACATGACAGTACAACGGTCACAGGGCCTGTGCTTAGTGTCTCCCACTGATCGTCTGTCCCGACCACAAGGGAGGTACACAAACACAACCTGGCACCCGTAACCCAGAGCAAAGCATAAGCCAAGCTCGGCTCCACATGCACAGTGACAAATGAAATAACAAAAGGAAAGGAAAACAGAGAAAGGACAGATATCACCTAGATGGAGAGACACTGAGGTATTATCCTCCAGTGGGAGATTGTGTGTAATGCTTTTTACAGTAATCAGTTGAGGCATTTCTGGAACGTCATCTTGGGCTAAAACATCTGATGAACAGGTCAGTCATGTGAAAACAGTCTCTTCATCCTTACTTTCCCATGGTTTTACCTTCTTTAAGGCCAAATGGAATTTATGTTGGTTCTTGTGCCAATGCTCTCTTATAGAACGTTACACATTTCCAGGGACTTACACCTAACAATGTCATAACTGTTACTACATACCCTGGTCACAAATAAACATAGCTAAATTATATATGATATTTGTAAATATAACCCAATGTCCAAGCTAGTTTTGTTTTGGTTCAATCTTACCAGATTGAGTTGTTGTTGTTTTAACATTTTTATTTAGTAGTTTACCTACTAGTTTACTTACTGGAGTTGCCTGTGGAGCATTCCACATTGGTGACCAATGTCCAACAACTGCATCCTGTCAGTGAATATTGGCTTAATAGTGTAAGCAAGCTCCTGTGGAACACCTTATATGACACAGTTAAGTAAAACAGGGCACCATTTCAATAGTTTGGCCTTTCAACTAAACACTGTGAGACTGTTTTTATGTTGTTTCTTTAACTTGATGACCATCTACATGTTTTATCTTTCCTGCAGGTCAATATGTTGTGTGAGTCAGAGAAGCTGGAAGCAGCTCTGACTCAAGGATCCTGGGGGTCATACTTGCCCTGGCCAGCCTTTAAGGTGTACAAACTCCTAGGGCGTATGTTATCACCCCTCCCAGTGGGCAGGTTTTTTAAAGGAGTCATGACTAAGAAGTTAATTAGAAGTCTGAAAGTCATAAAATGAAATGCATTTGAAGGATGCTGTTGTGTTCTGTCCACACAGCAAAGCAGATTAAAATCACATGTAAAACAGAATGGCTTTAAGATACTATGAGAAGGAAAACAAGTCTATGTGAGAGAGATGCACTGTGAGAGACTCTGTGTTAGACGGTCTTGGAAAGCTAAGCTTTTACACACTCGTTGATTTTAACAAAGGATGAAAGGCACGAAGTCAAGGCTTTTAGTGAATAAAGTTTGTTTTATCCACTCAAACACACACACACACACATACTCCATGAGGTCATCTGCCCCTCCCCCCTTATCTTCGCATTTCCCGCTCTTTTCTTCTGCTTCACCTGATTTAACCAAATAGGATCACAGCGGCCACTAAACCCTATTGCCACCAGCTTCACCGAGAATTACCCCACCCCCCTCAAACACATGACGCTTCTTAAATGAAGCCCCAGGAAAGGAGACGGTAGGGTGGAAGAGGAGTCTTGGAGTAAGGCTGGAAGAAGGCAGTCGTAAGTCAGTAAACCTAAAGTAATCTGGCCCCCACAGTGCCATAAAACATCTGAAAAGAGATTACACTCTTACAAGTAGAGTGGAAACAGGTGTTTCAAATACACAGAGACACACGGCTGTTATCCCTGACCATACGCTCCTGACAATGGTCAGAAGATGGAAAGCAATCAGTGTCAATCAGTTGTGGGATTTCCTCTCTCGTGCCTGCTGGGGGTTGGCAACACTCTGAAGCATGCAGTGCATTTACAGAGTGCTTAAAAAAAGCCTTTTTTATATTCAGAGTTAAACAATAATTCATCTTTTTTAATGTTAGACTCACCTACTAACAGACCTAGGTCCTACAGCTCAACTAGTAGAGCATGGTGCTTGCAACACCAACATAAGGGGTTCGATCTTACATACCAATAAAATACATACCAATTAAGTGTACACCCCGAATACACTGTAAGTTTCTTTGAAAAAAAAAGCATCTGACAAATGCTAAAAAATGTTTATACTGAATGTCAAACGGAAGATTTGGCATCATCATTGTTTGTGTTCAGGAAAAACAGAGGTGATGTGCCGTGTGTATTTTATCTATTAAGAACAGATAAATGCAGTCATTTAAACAGTATTTTACACATTGTGGCATGCATGCTTAGACAGAGGAAGACTGCAGCTTGATAGCTGTGCATGTAAACATGTAGGTTGTATAACTGAGTGTTCAAGAAATGTTTTTTCTTAAACAAGAAATGAGTTCATGCATCATTAAGTTGCTTGGGAACAATGGCTTGTAGGAAGCAACAGCCAGCCATTGGGGAAGTGTAAAATAAAAAGGTTGACTCCCAGTGTTAACACGTTTGGTTACAGTGAACATTAAGCAAGCAGTGGTAGACAGCCAATAGCTACATGCTTGCTGGTTGGCTGGGGATGCATCCATCAATGAAGTAATATAACGTAATTCTGATAAGAGCCACCCCCTTTATCATTCATGGGACTTGGGGGGGAAACCCATGACCCACACCCATGTGTACTTTAAGAGAAGCACAAGTGACAAGATAAAAGGTTGCTGCTATATTTATGTTTAGCTGTAAAGACAGAATTCAGGCATACACACCATATATGCACACACTCCTTCCTTTCAATAAATTTTAAATATTGTTCATATAAATACCAGCAGATATGGAAAAAGCATCTTTGTGAGTCACCCTACATAAGCCTCTATAAAAACCAATTAAATGCATTATGGTATGTTATTCTATGTGTGCTGCAGGATGGAAAACATATCACACATAAAATATGTATGTAAAATGGAACCATTATTCAATTAGGTTATTAGCTCCTCTGGTTCACTTCACTTCTTCAGACATTCCTCAATATGGTGTCCATTCGCTCCCAGTATCACATTGCAAATCAAATTATAGTGCTGGAAAAAAACAGACTAAAATCCTGAGTGCATGAGAAACAAAACGGTATGTCTGAATTCCATCTGTGAGTTAATTAAAACTCAACACTAAGAGGAACAGATGTGAGGAATGATGTCAGCAGGTGTTCCAGTGAATCAGAAATGTTCTGGTTCTTGGAAAATTCTCAGTACAATTAAAAGCAACTACATAAACAAATAAAAATTATGTTTGTACATATTATTTACACAACAAAAATCAGCTTTATGATTCACTAAACCAACAAAGAGCAACGCCATTAGAATAATGTATGTGTGGTAAAATCAGAGGTTGTGTATAATTTTGTTTCTTCATTTAGAAGTATGTTAAATATGCACTAAAAGTAATTGGTAAATGGCTCTGAGTGGCTGCACCGATGTGATTAATAAGCTGTCTTAGTTCATTTAGCAAAAAAGCACCGGAGATGGAATATTAAAAAATAACAACCCAAGCCTATGTACAGTACAGGGAAAAAGTCATTACAAAACTATAAAGATAGAACATTGTTTTATATTATGTTCAGTACTTCTAACTGAGCTATCAGGGAGAAGCCACAATATCATTTATAGATCCATGCACAAGCCTTTGTTCATATCCAGGAAGCGCTGATTCAATCTTTCATACAATGTGAAAGGAGAGAGCGAGAGAGAGCGAGAGAGCATCAACACATCAAAGATACAAATATAAAAGTCACATACAGGCAAGAGATATAAAAAACAATGTGGGTTAAGCATGAAAGAGTGAGAAAAAGAGAAAAGAGAGCAAAAGAGGGGAAGAAATGTCTCCCTGTCATCTGGAGAGCTTAAAACTCACATTCACACAGAGCAAACAGCTAATTGTGCCGCCCTTGATCGAACAGCAACAGTTACATTGTCTCTCCTCTTTTCTCTTTTTCTGTTTACAAGTCCAACAAAACCTCTGTGCACATGTTACACTCTCCTCCCATTCCACTTTCTCGCTCCATATCCACCTCATACTCACCACAACTGTCTCTTTGGAGGAAGGCAGTCGTCTTTGTTGGAGGCTGTCACTCCCATGGCCATCTGCATCACTGTTATGTATTTCTGGTACTTCATATTGTCCACCACTACTACAAGAATCTGCACCACAAAACCAACATAGGTAAACGTGTGTGTGTCTATTCCCTGGCATCCGCCTGCGCCGGGTCTGTCACTTTCTGAGCGCCATTTCCAGACTGACAAGAAAAACACTCCTCAAGACGCGCGACAAAAGGTACCATGCCGCTCAGACCCATGTCTGTTGTGACTCTGTAATCTCATTAGCGCTCAGAATAGCCAGCTAATCCATTCAGTGTTGGTCAGGAACGAGACATTGTTTCTGTTCGCTTTTTGCAAAGCACTTTCTGTTCGGAAAACAGTCTGAGAAAAACTATGACAGAAGCCAGTGGCAAGTGACACAGGCAGCGACAGCTGAGCGCCTGTGTGTGAGGTAGGAGAGAGGAAAAGTGTGCATGTATATACACGAGAGGGAGAGAGAGAGACACATGCTCAGGGAGAGCAAGAGTGGGGGTGAGAGGCAAAGTGAGACAGAGAGAGAGCGAGAGAGAAAGAGGTGCAGTCACAGATGGCACAGAAATAGATTTTTCAGAGAATATAATGTGAGATCATTTTAAAAAAAGGGCTCACTTTATTTTACACATGGACACAACTGAATGCAAAAGAGAGACAGGGAAAAACTGAGCATCCAGTGAGCTCTGAAACCGACGTTTACCTAATGTAAGAGGGGGATGGTAAATGGTAACAGACAGAGACGTGAAGCAGAGAAACAGAATGAATTTCTTAACCAGAACGCACACACATAGATTTTTAAATTTAATTTAAAACTCAATACACAGATTAAATATTATCCAACCAAAAGCATATTGATCTCTGAGATCTGTGGATTTGTAGAAGCAAGAGTACAAACCTCCAGCCACATAAAGCATAGATCCAACTCATCAGCAATCCAAACAAGAGCCATTACAATTATTCCTGACTACCTGCTGACCTTCCTTAAGTCTCACTCTGCTTAAGTCACCCTTATCTGGTCCTGTAGAGGTCTAAAGGGCAGCTGTTGTTTGCTTGATCACTGGCCGCCTTAACTGAGTAAAAATGACTTGCTTAATTACAAATGGCACTCTTCCATTAGACAGGACAATGTTATTAGTGATACTCTTTCCAAGTACGTAGGACTTTCTAAAGGTTCAATTGTATGTGAGTGGGATGACTTAACAGCCTTTGGCTCGGGTTTGCTTACTGAATTAAACTTAATTAAGTGATTTCATATAATTGAGAAAACCCTTTTATCTTAAACAACCTACATGACACTGATTGCATTGACAGACTCTCTCGGAATTACTCGTATTTAAGTGCTTTGTGCAAGGACAAAATGGTGATAAAGCAGGATAGCAATCAAACTAACCGCCTGCCTTCCTGGGCCCCGCCCACTTTGGACTAAACCTACATTCAGTATGTAGAATCTATATTAGTGGCCTCAAGATCCTCAACCATAAGGTCACCACAATGAGATGAACTCTGGGACTCTGAGTGGAAGCTACACAGATACACTTAAAATAGCACGTGATTAAGAAATGGAAAGTGAATTGACTGATTAGTGGGCCATTGTAACTACAAAGGGAGGCTCTTCTTGTAGAGGGACATTGATTGATATTGTAATGAACCTTAAAAACAACAGCGCTGAAGTCTCTTGAGTTTCAAAAAAATCAGTAATTGATCTTCTATCCATTATAATGTGGCAGAAGTCCCCCACAAGCTGAAGGAATGGAACGAAACACTGCTGGTGGTTTGACAGCCGGTGGTTTGACAGTGACCAGTATCATGTCCCACAGGAGAACCCATTAACCTTTTTGAGTTAAGAGATCTACTTCAATTAGGGGAAACACCAGGAAAAATATCACTGATATTATGTGACAAAAGAGACCAATAATCCTTTTTCACAAATGTAACTGGAGAAAAACATAAAACAACCAACAAATAAAATAAAACTAGTACTAGCTGTTGAGATATTTCTGCTGCTATTTCTATCTGCATGTATTTAAACTGACAATTAACTGTTACAGTAAATCATAGCAAGTCATACTAAATATAGCATCTACAATGTATAAGTCATACTGACAGTGTTAAGTATAGAATATACTAAAAGACAAAATGCAGAATGTGACATTCACACAGAATGTGAATTGAATGTCTTTAATGATATAGCAATGGTTTACCACACAACAATAACAAGTGTTTTAAAATTGTGCTAGACTCACATTGGCTAAAGGCAAGTTTCTCTTGTTAGAACTTCCACTGATCAGAGAGCATGAAGGTCAAGCAGAAAATGGGATGTCAGCAACTTGCATGTCCCGAGGTCTCTTATAAAAGAAAGAAAATAGACTTTTCTGTTTTTTTATTCCATCAATACTCTGTTCCTCAGCAGGTCCTTGAGTCACTTCAGATGAAAGCTGTGAGATAAAGAAACTAGACAATGGACGGTCTTTTCTATTCATGAGCTGTTTTTAAACAGTGTAGTAATCCAACACACTTATACTTACACCACAATAACTATTCATACAAATAAATTTGCAAAGTAGGTAAACAACTCAGATGAATAGTCTAGTAACATTCTAGGACGCATTTTTAATAAATTTACATAGTGGAAACAATGAAGTTTGTAAAGAGTTTGAATTTTCTGCACATCATCTTCAGTTTAGTCTGAGTAATCCGCTCTAATTATAATGCTAAACACTGCATAATTCATGTTGCTTACAGACAGGCTTACTGAGCTCAGGCTGGAGATTAATAAAAACCCTTTTTCAGACACTGTCCTCTTTATAATACATAATTTATATATGTTTAATACATTTGAACTCAGGGCCAAGTCTTGTGTCCCAGTAAATTATCTTCTACACTAAAAGTGTGTGTGGGGTAATCCTGAAGAACTGCTTATACTTTATAATGACATTTCTGAAAAGGTCATAAAATCTAGGTGACATTTATTCATCTGCACTTTTTTTCAAAACATACACTTGCACTTCAGAATAGATATTTTAAAAAAGGAACGTGTTTTTCTGTTCAATGAGATGGTCTCTCATCAGCAAGGTCAGCAGCTGCATTCATTAGAGGTGACCCAAGGTCAAACCCGCAGTAACATAATGGCGAACAGCCTCAGCATGTTTTCCTATTAAAACTTCACACCTTTCGGTAACAGGTGGCAGTGAGGTGCTGAACTGCAGAGATGGCTAGTGACGTACTAAGTGGAGGACAAGCATTGATTAAATTTGGCATTTACAAAGTACTTGTTGTAGTTTGCTTGCTTTGAGGAGCACCGAATGGGTTTAAGATGGAGATTTCCTCTGACGACATGGCCTGTCCAAATGTGCTGATTATCTCAGGCCATAAGGTACAACCTCAACTGGCTGGCAGGCTCAATTAATCACATGACCAGCTGTACTGAGATTAGTTTAGAAACCCTGGGCTATGGCCCCTTCTGTCCAATCACGAATAGAAAACCTAACAAAGAGAGCCAATGAGATATACACTTGAATAAGATTCTACACTGGAAGAGAAAATCGCACACACATATAAACAAAAACATCCCCTTATTAGGTAGCTTTTGGTGAGGTTAGGCATTATAGACAGACTGTGTCATTTACCAGCTGTTTGTTGTCAGACCTGTTACTACAGGATGCTGTAACAGACCTTCTAACACAATACCCTTCCCCCATAATCACCATGACAACATGATGCCCAGCCATCACCTCAGGACAAGAAAACAATGGACACTGAGTATTAACATGTTTGAGAAAAGGGTAGAAATACACTCTACCCTTTCAACAATGATTCACATACATGCTAGACCTCTTACATGGAAGTAAATAATTGTGACACCTTGGTAGATATGGCATACCTTATATCAAAAATACATAGTAATGTTATATGTAAACAAGATTTTATTTAAATAAACTACTTTCTGTTCATCTTCCTGTTCCTCCTTGTTCCTAATTTAAAGAGCCCCAGAGGCCTCAGGTACACTGGAGGGACCCACTGTTAGCCAGGGCTGAAAGATGTAAACAGGGCTTGAGGTCTTGGGCTAAGAGCTCAGTACAGATCAAGCTAGTGACGAAGGACTGGAGAAGTGATTTATGACAGTTGTCCAGAGGGCAGGGGACAGGTAAGAGAAGTGCCAGGCAGGTAGGGCAGACTGCTGTGGCTTTTCATAGCAGACAGTAACGGAAGGGCAGACATAAGGCCGCAGTGGTCCCACTCTGCAGTTCTCTCTCTCATCCCTCTCTCTTTTATCTTCTCGGCTGTCTCCTCTTCCCTTCATTCATTAACTCCCCACACGGAAAAAATATATAATGTCTCCCAGTTCTGGAAGATGCTTGAACACGTGAGCGCCTGAACCTTCTGTACCAATAACAACATTTTTACAAAGACAATGATAATTTAATAGGGTAAAATAACAAAACATGGCTGTGAAAATTCATACTGCTAATGTAAGAAGTGAAGAACGCAGAGTGTGTGCTAACACATTATTTAGTAGCGACTGGCGCATACAGACTGGAATAGCGCCTTCGCCTTAACAAGGGTGCCGTTAGATTCTGACAGTGTTTCCATGGTGATAGGGTGAATGATTTTCTGCTATTCCAGTGGATCTGTGGAAAATTTTCTCTGGAAAGCTCAATTTATTTCAAACAAAGAAAGAGTGGGAGAGAGAAAGAGGGAGAAAAAGAGAGAGCGATACAAGACAATATACTGTGATTGCTTACAGTTCAAGCAGTGAACATTACAGTGAATTTAAATCAATGGATAACTGATGGCCTGATATCTAAATGGAGAGATGGTCCTACTAATGTGAAGAAAGGACTCCTGGGGGCAATTTCCAGGGTCTTTTTGTTGCCATGGTATCAGGACACTGTGGCTGACTGTAGCTGGAGGAATGGAAAGCTCAACAGTTTTTCAGAAGTATCTCTTCTACCTGAATCAGTTTCAGCATCATCCCTGCTAATATAATATACTAATGTTGAACCAGACCACAACACCTGCATGCTGCCACAGGGCCTTTAAAGTAAATCAATTTTTCAAATTCTTCACTAGTATTTACTAGAGAATATACAGTCACACATTTGGCTGGGACTTACAGTGCATTCAAGTAATACATTTTATTAGTATGTGCCCTCTCTGGGAATCACATCAATGGCCCTTGCACTGCTAATGCAATGCTCTGCCAAGTGAGCTACAGTAACATGTATAATTTCAGCCACAAATAGTGGAGATTAGTAAAGTTCATCAGCCACTAATTCTACACTACAATAAATATCAGTTAGGGTGTCAGTTTACTGTAAGACCAAGATGACATAAACAAACAAACAAACAACTGAGGGAGTGCCTCTAATGCATTTGGCTAATGCATTTGTTTAAAAGCTAGTCCACTTTTTAGGTGTGTTAGAAAACTTTCTTGTTCCATTATGAAAGGTCATGTTATTTAATTTATACAATTAAATTTATGTTCGCCGGGAGTGTATTTTATTCGAAACCCAACACTGTGGAATCCGGTCTGTGTGTATGTTTTTCTTGTTTATTTTAGCCGTTAACAGCATCAAGCCTGGTTCTGAATTAAAGCCAATGGCAGAAGCGGGAAGGCGGGGGTATATTTCTACTGCACCAGGCACTTCTGCATTGGCTTATCAAGGTCAGCCAATGAGCTGAGAGACAGAGCATGTGGAGGAAGAAACCTGAACCAGTAGAGCATCACAGCATGGCCCACAAAAATCATGGCTATGTGGCTTGTGTAACCACATTAGATGATGTGGAAACAGTGCCATGTTTTGTAACAAACTTACAACTTGACTTATGACTAGTTATGAAGTTTGGTCTTTCTGGATTGTTTTAAATAGAGGAGCACTTTGAAGTGTCATCTCTTTCCAAAACTGAACTTCATCAGATTTTTTGAGATGATTTTACATCCAAGAGACTGGGCTGCAAAAACAACATTGATGGGCAAGTGAGATTGAGAAGGGGAACATACATTGGTGGTACAATTACTACCAGCAGGGGCAAAACGCTTGGAGACAAATTTACACACAGGTATGGATTATCTCCAAAAACTGTGTGTGTGGGCAATCACGAACGTGGCCTGGTGGTAATGCATTTAACAACATCATCTACAAAAAAAACTGATGAACCACAAAGAAAAAAAAATTAACCACAAAAACAGATCAGGACTAATGAGGAACCAAGTTGCTACTCATATCTATATGACATTAGATGTAATCTGCAAACCAAGAGAAACCAAAGCCTAATAGATAACTCAATAATATCACAACAATGTTGTGATAAGACTGATGTTATTTTTTTCTGAAATGCTCCATTAAGGCATGAGGTTTCTAGTGTTGGCCTGTGTGGCCGGATCAATATGTTTGATTAAAACCCAAGGCACATGAATGCACACACGAGACCTGTCATTATTTTTCACAATCTCACTTCACATGGTCATGCAGAACTAAACAGAAAGATGAGCGCTCTGTAATTTCCGAGCTTAAGTAAGATGGAATGAAATGAGATGACACTAATCCATCACAGCCTGCTCTTGACATGACCTAGCCAGAACATGATCAAATTACACTTTTTAAAGTGGTTAATTGCTAAACCTAAATCCCAGGCTGAAAGAGAATGAAAAAAGAGTGCTAAAACTGTATGAAAGAAAAATTAAAGAAAAGTCATCAAAAAGTCTTCAGAATTACTTAATCATTTGATGTATCTAGAACTAAAGGCACAATATTAGGTTTATTCATTAAAGTGTCAGAGCCTATGTCTAAAACAGAAGTTTAAAAGTGCAACTCAACTACTCCAAAAAACTCAGTTACAGTTGATTACATAAGCTGCTTTTGCTGACTGCTGTAAAATGAAACTTTACCGTAAGATTTAAGATGGGTGTAACTACCCCTAAAAGTAACTACCCCTAGCAGTTCAATTAAAGGGGACAGACACACATACTGTGTTTTTGTCATCTTCCTCATTTGTACTTATTCACAGTTAAGTTTAATTACACAAACTGGCAGCAGATTTGGCCCAAGTGAACCCACAGATTAAAGAGAGACTACACCAAGCAAATATACAACCTCCTTGGCAGTCTATTCAAGGACATCCCATTAACAAATACAAGGGTTTGACTGACAAGTTGTTGATCCAATTGCAAACGTCCCCAGGAGTCTCTGGCGGTTTTCCTTGAGGTTTCTGAGTCACTTGCGCATTTCACAAACACGGCCTCAAAGCCAGCAACAGTCAGGAACTATTTAGCAGAGCTCTAAGAATTCTCATTGGATTGTACCCTAACAGCCAGGACTGGAAAGGGTAACGTAATGCAGACTGACAGTCCTCTTCTCACCATCTACATTTTTTCTTCTTTTTCTTTCTTTCCTAGCTTTTACACTACAGCTCTTGGTGCAGACCTGAGTCCATTTGATGACAACGTTTAATTTGTTTGGTTAGCTAGCCAATGTGAAAAGAAACATGCAGAGGGATGTGATGCAACTGAATTCAAATAAACATTCAAACCTATTGTGAAAACAGCCATATTGAAAAAATCAGATTTACTATTTTTAGATTTACAAAAAAAAAACAGGTTTTATCGGTATATGTGTTCTAATCAATAGTATGTCACGAATGAAGAATGGATACATAAAATTTAAGATCTCTTATAATCCTACTTCATGATGAGGTTTTGTAGAATAACTTAAGGTAGGCAAATGAATTATGCAAGTTTGCAGCTCATAATAAAACAAAGACTAAATTATGGACTTTCTTGCACCCATTTGTCCTTTTAGCAGTCTTTAGGAATGTTCTAAACCTAAACACTGGAAACAAATATGTATCTATGTTTGCATTTCTATGTAAATAGAGATTTAGAATAAACAGAGATGACTCTATCGCAGAGTATTCAGACTGCCAGGTTAGAGCTGGAGTCAGTCTGTCTTAAACTGTGATGTAAAACTTTTAAAAAGGAATTAAAAACGATGCGTGGTCAAAGGGTTGGAAACGAGAACACCTTATATGAGCTGTATTATAGGAACAATACAAAAGAGTGTTTGGCGTTATGTTTGGACAAGAGAGACTACAGCTGTTTAGTGAAGCCAAAAAGGGAAAGACCTGTGTTTGAGGATGCAATGAGAGAAACCAGATTCTGATAAACATCTGACAGATTTTTTAGCTGCCTGTTTGGCAGTATGCATAAGGATAAGGATTTAGATAATTCCAAATTAAAGTAGCTTTGTCTCAAATTGAAGTAATTTCACACACTTTAAAAACTTCAAACAAAGCATGCTGGATATATTCCATTGTGGAAATATGATGACAATTATCTTTGTGCAAACAAAGAAGTCCAACACTAAAAGTGTTTAGTGACTGCATTAGTTAGGTCTTCAAACTTGCCCTACATACAAAACAAAGCACTATTTTTCCCTTTGGCTCTGAAAAGTGGTAAAAATTCATGCACATACAGTGACCTCTCTAATCGACCCTCCCATGGTCACGATTCCTTTTTCTATAAGGACTCCTCCCACCAGCTGCAACAGACTTGACAAGAGCTCTTAGATCCGCAGGTGCAATCGCAGAAAGTAACAGTAAAGTCAAGTCTTTGAATTTCAGTTTTTCTTAAGCAACAAACATCTCCATTAATGTTACAGGCATCTATCCAACTACCCATTTTCTATACTACTTACCCTATAATGGGTCACAGGGAGCTGTAGCCAATCCCAGCATATCTCAGGCTGTTGACACGAAAACATCCTGGAAATGTGACCAGTCTATCACACCATTGCAAGTATACACTTCTAAAACTTAAGCAACCTAGAATTCATGCAGTTAGTAAAACTCAAAAGGATAGCTAGATTGTATACAAGAAAATGGTATAGCTTACAACCATGTTAGTAAAATGCTACAAAAATGGCCTGAGAACTCAGCAAATCAAATGCCTCAAAGTTTAAAGACAGGTTATAAAATTAGAAGGCAAAATCATCTTTAAAAGGCTTGTGGTTTAACTGTAAACTTTGTAGTACAATAATGTTATTATCTTGCATGGCTTTTTTGACCCACAGCACAGCACATGCTGCCAGCTAGCTGAGAATTGTGAATGTGTTAGAATTACACTCATTTTACACTCTAAATTAGTCTTTTTAAACAAAACAGTTATATTAGTATTCTGCCAGTACTGTGAGTTGGATCCAAGCAGAAATACACTGAAAAGGAAAGCAGGTGATGACACTTCAAAGGTGATGCTGAGGGGGGAAAAAATCCTGCAATAGCCTTAATCCAGAGACACCTGCCATGAAAAGGGGTCCTTTGAAGTCATTAGCTGAGCTGGCCAGAAGACACTGCATTTACATGTGAAACAAACATGCTGATTGGCTGTCAGTCTACTGACAACAAGTGCTGCTGCCTGTACTTGCTTGCCAATACAGAATGTCTACTTTATCATGCCAAACTCACAATAAAATATACACTAGAAGGGCAGTTGTGTAATTAGCTGACTAAAACTAATTACTGTGAGATGAAGCATTCCAAAATCATCATCAGTTACTAATAGATTCCATGTCTAAATTACAGTTTAATATATTATAATTATTACACTAATACTAAAAATTATACATTATATATGAAATTTTAATACTGAGTTATTTAAAGTCTAGTTATACTTTTGTCTTTTAGAAATTAAGTTGACTTTATCCAGCTGTTTTTGTGCATTTATAGGTTTACCATGGCAGGTTACAATCATATATCTAACTGATTATTATATATTAATTATAAAATAAATTATAATCCACCTTTTGCAAAACCCAAACAGAACATTTTTCACACCAAACTTTAATAGTACATTTATGCATTTGGCAGAAACTTTTATCCAAAGCGACTTACAGTGCATTCAAGCTATACAGGTTTTTCAGTATGTGTTCCCTGGGAATTGAACCCACAACCTTTGTGCTGCTAACACAATGCTCTACCAGCTGAGCTACAGGAACACCACAAGTCTACCAGAGGAATACTACAGGTTTGGAGTTTGTTTAAATCTACTCCAACACCAGTGAGCAGAAAAAGACACGCTGTGTGCTGAAGGCATGACAAGATAAAAAAAATTACAAAGCTCTGTGGTCACTCTTGTCCTCTAAACATCAGCAGGATCGGTGCTTCTGAATTAAACTGGCCTAATTAGAGCTCACAGGACATCTGCAGACTAATCCCCCACATTCCCCTCATCCTCTCTGCTTTCATCGGTCTATGAGGATGGCTCCGCCAATCCAATAAGCATGTGTGGGCTATGTTATGGAGACAGTAATGTCATGTACAGTAGTAACCTGTAATGTGATCATACACAGTTTGGCAGGCAGTGAGGGGAGAGGTTTGGGGCCGAGATAATCCACCATTTTACTTACACAGGTTTGATCATGTATTTTATATACGCTTTTTATATATGTTTTACTTAATTTTTAAGACTACATTTTCTTCAGCTAAAATTAGCGAATGTTTTACAAATGTTTTGAGAAATTTAATCTTATGCTCTCTGTGAAATCTTCTGCACTTTGTGGGCCTGCTGATGACTAATATTTTACAGCAATATCTTTTGCCATGTTTGAGTTATGTAATTGTCCCTCCAGGTCCCTCACCTTGACCTCAATTATACATTTTTTTCTATAACTTAAAAGCAATTTTTACACTACTCCAAAAAACACATACAGAAATCTACAAAAGCAAGAACATTAATTGTAATAAAATATAATAATAATAATAAAATAATTGCATGTTTATCACTGAAAGACTTGTCATAATGATATGACTTTCTTAGATTCTATTCCTAATCCAACTTCCATTCCTAATCTGACTTTTTAACATTTTACATAACATTACTACATAAATGTTACATCACTACATACCATTTGTTACACTGAGATCTTCAACTGTTTATCTCTACATATAAACAACATAAAGGAAAACACAGCTGCCATATCCTGCAAGCTGAATTCTGTTTAAATTCTGTGCATCTGTAAATCTTTCTGTCTGTCCAGTTGTATATGCTTGTAATGTTTTATGCATAGTCTCAGCAAAACTTTCTTTGCACCTCTTGCACGAGGAAACAGTTTAAAAGCCTTGCAGCTTCAGCAAACTTCAGAAAATTGTATGAGTGTACAAAAGTTAATTTTTGTTAGTTTTGAACATTTCTGTGTCTATTTTTAGATTTTTGGTGTTGTGACGTTGTCAGTCAATAAACAAAAAAAGCAGCTCTATTTTGAAGTTATATTCCCTCTAATGGTAACACTTCAGTAAACAGGCTTGCTTTAAGTCATCACACAAAAACGCAGCCCCTCTCAGCCAAGAATAGACTACAAACAAATCTAAATAATGGCCTTTTAGATTATGCTTTATTAAGTTCAAAAGCACTACATTAAACACTAATGGAATTTTGACGTAATGGAAAACAGCCCTAAGTACATGTAAACTATTAAGAAATTAAACATTTAAAACTTATTGCCTTTCCTATTTGGTGAGCCAAAGACAATGATTTTGTTGGTATATCTCCTAAAATAGTACACAGTATGAAATTATTGCGTCATAAATATGGGTAATTAGTTGATGGGATGCATGACAATGCTCATTAAGCTTTTAAAACACCATATCAAAACACAAACACAAACAACTTAAATATGCCCTCTGATGAAACGCGACAATATAACCAAAAATTATGCGCTATGTATCCTGCTGCGATTAAGACACAATGTATATTATATTTTCAATACAAATCACATGATAACATGTGGTAAGTGTTCCCCAACTAAGGAATAAAATGTGAACCTGACAGCAGAGCAGTTGTGATACGCTGCACTATAAAACATTACTGAAACTACCAGAGACCAAACACAAACTTCATGTTCATGATGAATAGTACAGTAGAATTAACTCGAGGACAAAACAAGCCTTAATATTGGCATATCGTGGACAACAGGGAAAACAGTAGCACATTTCCTCTGTATGTTTTAAAATCACCCAGTATTAATTTGTATGATTATTGCTTAAAAGATACACCCAAGCACCACCTAGTTATAATATCCACATATATAATACACATAAATCTTTTAAAATACAAAATGTGAAAAAAAATTCCAGCCAGATAATAATGCTGTTTTACAACTGTTGGATAAATAAAGCTCGAGACAGAATGAAAATGAGGTTTGACTTTTTGTGGTGAACTGTGAACCCTTTGTGGTATTAAAAGTGACAAAGGCATCTCATATCAGCAGGCAGCCACAATTACCCAGCAGGTAGCACACTATTCCTCTGTAATAGCCTTCTGGAAACATAAAACACAAGGCTATATGATAACACTGCTCACTAAAAATAGGAACCAATGTGGTTTTAGTGGGCACCAATAGCAGGCAGTTTCACATCACTGCTGACCTGGGGGCAAACATCATAGTATCAAAAACATTGTAATGGGCCTTATGCATTTCATTGAATCACAGACATGTCACCATAAACAACCATAAGTCCTTGCTGAGTAAAGCTGAGTACAACTATCCTTTGATTCTATAATACTATACAGTCAAACAATCAACAATTTCTTACAAGAGACTTCACCAGGTCAAATGTGTGATTTCTAAGAACTATGGGCACTAGAGCCAACTTCGCATGTATATATTATTCAGCCAGTATAAAGTAAACGTATTCAGCCAATATAAAATAGACGATGATATGACACACAATATCAAAAAAAAAATAACATGTTTTTATACTTCTTTTAGTGATCATTTTCATATAGGTGTAATAGCATAAACAAATTCACATGTGTAAAATTATGTTCCAACAAACTGGCAATCAAAAAAAAGCATGACCAATAGCGCCAAACAACAAAGAAACTTCTTAATTCTTACCTAAATTATAGTTAAGAAGTAATCAAACCTCGATAAACCAAGAACAATAAAAGTGCCGCTCAAACAATACTATTAACCTTTGATCTTATTGATTATAAACCTGGACAGAATGGAGTGAATAAAAAGCGCTTCTATCAATAGTTTATTGTCGTTAGTAGATTTGGCACTCGTAAATTACTCCATGCTACCACCATCTGGTGGATATAAGCCTGTACGACATGACTAAATACACTAAATAATATTGTATTTGATTCGGTAATAAGAGTAATATTTCGTCAATCAATGTTGTCTCTTTACGGGCTTTAGTAGTTTTCAACAACACACCTGCGAGTATAGCTCATTTGCATGTTGTGTTCAATTTAAAAGGTACTCTATTTTCATTTTGCTTCATAAATCCCTTAACAGCCATTAAAAACATTAATTTGTGTCTAGAATAACAGCGATCACTGCAAAAGAGTGATCGCAAAACTTTGTTTGCAATACTTGAGTAGGTTCTTAAATGTCCTACGTCAAAGGTAATGTGTGAACAACTAATACAACATATAATAGTCTAATACAGGAAACCTGTATGATAGATAAGACTAAAGATCAACCATTGAGAGACAGGAAAAGGTATTTAGTATTCACTTGTTATGTCTCTATAGTTTGTGGAAAGAGCTGAAATGCATATGTATTTAGGGGACAATACATGAATTTGTGTAACATTTTAAAATGCATACTTTTTTAACTCAAGTTCCTTTTTTACTACACATATAAGCATGATCATAATTTCACTTACATCACTTTCTGAGCGTCACTCAGAAAACTTCCACCACAGCACTTTATAAAAGCTTGGATTAACCTTATGTTATCTATTAGCCAGGAGGATAATCAGACTATTGAATCACCGAACAATGTGTTTGTGTTTTAAGATGCAGCAGTATCCTGTAAGAAACATGATCTCAGGTAAAATCCCCCACCTATAACACAATGTTCTCAAGATCAGAACCTCAAAACCGCAAGGAATGTGCACACTGAACACTATTTAAAACATTATTTTTTACTCACCCTCATGTTATTCCAAAACTGTCACTTTCTTAAACCAAAAAAAAGAAAAGGTCACTAATTTCCATGTAATTTTAATTCAGAATTTTTTCAGTCTAAATCTAAAATCAGACTAATTCTGAGTTTAATGATTGAATAAGCACTTAACAGTTTACTGAAGAGTGAGATTATTTCTTTATTATATTTAAAATTTCTTATTTTGTGTTCCATAAAAAAAATGACAAGTTTAGAAAGAGCTACAAGTTTGGAAAGACATTATGGAGAGTGAATGTTGACTGAATCTTTCCTTTAAAAGTCCATCTTTTAATACCAATCTGTCTGTTTTGCAGGATATGTTCATGTTGGCCAAATGAAAAAGTATTCAGGGTAACTGTATGATTTCCTTCCCTTGATCGCCATACTATTTCAAGATCCAATGATTAGATCTTTAGACCTCTTTGTTCTCATAAGGAAATATAATTTGCTCTATGTAAATCTTTGCCTCTCTACTTGTTCTATGTTAATATACACTGATCAAAGTTTGTTTAATGACATTAAATGCTCATTTAGTTTTGCTTGTCTCATAATCATCTGCTTAGGCGTTACATTATATTTTTCCCAGCAATATGAAATTCAACCCCCTCATGTGAAAATAAATAAGATATAACATTAGTAATACTAAAATGCTAAAAATAATCTGTGTTCTTTTATGTGGCTGTTCATGGTTAATAACCTTTTAGTGATGTGGTTTGTTCATTAAAGGATTTTCTCTGAGGTCAAGTTTTATAAATCTGCTAAAACCAAGGATTAAGTAATTCTCCAGTGATCTGATGCCGTTAAATTTAAGAAGCAAAATTTTCAAATACACCATGTCTGGAAATTAGATATCAAATGGAGTATTAAAACTGCAGCCAACAATACAGGGATTTATTCCCAACCATTAGCAGTAATATTGGAGTAAAAGAGTAACTATTAGTCCACTAAATCTTAACAAGATACATGGATTAAATAGACAGTTTTGTTTATATATGCCTAATCAAAGGTGCAGTGATTTATTGTGGCAAATAAGTCAGCTGTACTCTTGGAACTGTGTTTTCACTGTGTCAGCATACACTGCTTAAACTAACTGAAAAACAGGAGATAACATACATGGGATTTTTATTAAGTGGTAAGACTAACCTGCAGCAGGGATGTGTGTAAAACAGTCCTAGTCCAGATTCATGATCACCACAGACTGTAAGTAATTAACATCTGGATGATCTTGAAGTTTATTATCAGCCAGGTTAAACTACTGGAGACTGCTGAGGCATCAAAATTCTGATGGCAGGTGTGCAGTTGTATTATTATGGAGGCCAAGTTTCTGTAACTTGTTGAGTTTACCAATTGATGACGATGTAGAGAAGAGACCACATCCTACAGACCAGAGCTCTTTCAGTTCTCTCAAGTCACCTATTGCCTCTGGCAGAACAGACAACGGGTTGTGGTTTACCACCAGGTAGGTTAGGAGTTTCAGTGATCCAATGTTACTAGGAAGCATGGTCAGCTGGTTTCTATCCAGTATCAGTTCTTCAAGCCTTTCCAAATACAGAATCTTAGGAATGTAGATATAATTTCTTTAAAAAATTATTTAAACATCTGTTCAGCTTACATAATACATCAACCACAGTATCAATGTCAGCACATTACATGAAATGCGTCCTACAAGTTTATGAATTCGTGTTTACACTATACAGTAAATACTCTGAAAAACGCAAACATACATACATACATACATAAGTACATAGCTGTGAATGATAGCGTACCTCTCCTGGTGATCAAATTAATTTGTTTGTTATTTAAAAGCACTTTTCTCAATTTTAGAATTGAAACGCCAGGTGGCAAAACAACTCGACCCCGGTGACCCATGTAGGCACTCTCGATGATTGTTAAAGCATTTCCTATTATATCATCTCCGTTCATCTTGTTTCAATAAATAAACAATTATTTTCTGGGTTAGAACGCAGTGAAACACCGCCAACATTTTTTTTCATCCTCACCATAGTTACACACAACTTCCGGCATGTTCGGAATTAATTAATTTAAAAAGGAAAAAGTAAATAACATAAATGAACAAATATCAGTATTCGTTCATTAGTTTAAAAAACAGAATATTAATAAAATAATCTGCAAATTAGCGTAAGGAAGTGAGTAAAGAATACATTGAATTGGCAAAAAATAAGAGGAGATAAAAGCTGTTAATTTAGTTAAGGACTTTTAAATTACTTTTCCTCCGCCTTTAATATGTTTCTGTATAGACTACACGTTGACTGCGCAAGGCGCAGTTTTGATGGTCTTGAATACCATAATGAGCAAACCAGGAAGCTGTGGGATGGACGTAAGGGGCGTCAGTAAGAGAAGCATAAAAGATCTGTGTAGGACTGATTATACGAACTGAGGTTCCAGGTATTTTAAGGGGATTATTAGTTGTGCTGTCCGTGTCCTAGAGAATCCAAATGGACAAAGACAACCTTTCCGTGGTTTTACACTCAAAAAGAGATATTAGACTGGTATGAATTTTTTGCATTTTTGTAACACAATACAACTTCATATGATTGTATTAATTACTGAATTGAATAGACATATAATTGCTAACCTTTTTTATATTAAAAAGGAGCAACGCCCTATTCCAGAGCCAGGACCAAATGGTAAAGATTTATAAAGCACTACTATGATGCAGTTCGAATATGGCATGGAGTTGTTCATTATTTATATTTATGGTTAAATTACACTTTCAGATGTGTTACTTAAGATGCATTCAGTGGGGATTTGTGGATCAGACGTGCACTACTGGCAAAACGGGCGCATCGGGGACTACGTGTTGAAAAAGCCCATGATCCTGGGACATGAAGCCTCTGGTCATGTGGTCAAAGTGGGCACTGCTGTGACACATCTCAAGCCAGGTTAGTGCTTTCTGTGTGGAGGGGTTTAGTTTTTAATATGAATAGTTACACCTGGATTAACTACGTAAGCGTAAACTGTTGTTCTTCTTTCTTGCCCTACAGGGGATAGAGTTGCCATTGAACCTGGGGTTCCTCGTGAAATAGACGAGTTCTTTAAATCTGGGCACTACAATCTGTCTCCTAGTATATTCTTCTGTGCCACTCCCCCAGATGATGGAAGTCTGTGCAGATATTACAAGCACAATGCCAACTTCTGCTACAAGTCAGATCACCATTCTTGGATAACTTGAATGATGAGAAAAGCATTATAGTTATAGATATTTAGCTTTACTTGCTGTTGTTTATCTTTGAAAGTCGGCCACTGTTTTTTATTGTGCTTGCTTTTCATATAGTATATGTGGCTGTATGCTTGCAGACTTCCTGATAATGTCACTTATGAGGAGGGAGCTATGATTGAGCCTTTGTCAGTGGGAATTCATGCCTGCAGGAGAGCAGGGGTCACTCTTGGAAGCTTGGTGTTTGTTTGTGGTGCAGGTCAGCCACCTTTAATGATTGTGCATATTTATGCAATTGTTACACATTAACTAAACATGCTGTGCAATGACCTCTGCCTTCTTGGCTACACTCACTTTTATATTTTGTGTCAGGACTTTGTCTTTGTTTGTTAATACACTGTCAGTACTACAGTCTCTGTGTCTGGTGCTTTTTTATTTATGTAATGTCTGTGGCTTTAACAATGCTTTTTAGTAATGTCAAACTATTTTTATAAGATCTTTATTAGAATATAGACTAGATTTAAAATAGACTAACATAAATATTTGTTTTCACCATTATAGGACCAATTGGACTAGTCTCTTTATTGGCAGCCAAAGCCATGGGTGCCTCACAAGTAGTAATAAGTGGTAATATATCCATAATTATTGCATTATATATAAAATGAAATATGGTAAATGTAAAAGTTATCTGTAATTATCCATATTATTATTATTACCTGTTTTTTCTGTCCATCTTCCATGTGTAGACCTGTCTTCTGAACGTCTGGCCAAGGCTAAGGAGTTGGGGGCAGACTTCCTGCTTCCTGTTAAGAAAGAGGATGCGCCAAAGGAATTGGCGAAGAAAGTGGAAGAAATGCTGGGCATCATGCCTCAAATCACCATAGAATGCACAGGAGTGGAAAGCAGTATTCAAACAGCCATCTATGTGAGTTTAAGTACATAATTACACAATAAGACAGAATGGTAGATTGTAACTAGGATCTTCCTCTACTTACGGTGGTTTTTTCTGTCAAGGCTACTCGTTCTGGAGGAGTGGTGGTCCTGGTTGGACTTGGTGCTGAGATGGTTACCGCACCTCTTCTTAATGCATCAGTCAGAGAGGTTGACATCAGAGGTGTATTTCGCTACTGTAATACGTAAGTAACAGTAAGGCTACTGCTACTGTTTTGTAATATACATCAAAAACTTGTATAATTTAGGATACTATATGCATTTGTATTTTAAATACAGATATTATTATTTTGCAAAGTTTACCTATGATTTTCACTCACTGTCTCTTCAGCTGGCCAATGGCTATCTCTATGTTGGCAACTAAGAAGGTGAATGTCAAGCCTCTGGTTACTCACCGTTTCCCACTGGAACAGGCTTTGCAGGCCTTTGAGACTACACACCAGGGTCTCGGGGTTAAAGTCATGTTAAAATGTGACAAGAATGACCAGAACCCATGAAAGAGGAGGTGGCTGTGATCACCTGAGCAAATGGTTTATTCCAGTTAATTTTGAGAGTTACCTCACATAAACCCTGATAGAGAATGTACAGAAATTAAATGATTTTGTTTGTAGTTGATGTTACTATTTAATAATTAGTTAATAATTTCAATATTTTATTTATGAATCTGTAGTGCATTGAAAATATTTTTCCAGAATAAACCTTTTGATATTACAGATTTGTGATCATGAACCATATGAAAATTACATTTAGTGTATCACTGTCACATGTAATTTTAATATTATTCTGTAAAATAACTTTGTTTCTTCTTTCAAATTTATTAATCCTAATATTTTGTTAACTAACTGCTTATGTTTGCAAAACACACTGTTTAGTACTTGGAGAGCATTCAGAATTTAGTGTCAATACTTTACAATTTACAAGCTCGTAATATTATATGTTATATCGTTATGTTTAATTATATTAAAGCATTTTGTAAAGATTTAATTAAGTAATTTAAGTGAACGTTTTATAACGTTCTTCAAAAAAAATTGTTGTAGTACATATTTATAACCTTTAGGGGGAGCAGCGACCTGCAAACTTGGAGTTAATATACAGCCCACACAACACTCATTAATAAATATTCTCTCGCAGTGTCTTGCCATAAAGCTCTAAGCCCGCTAATCTCCCATTACATCAAATAAACCAGTATCATTATGGAGGGTTTTTCCTACCTTATTGTTCTTTCCTTGACTATGTGGAAAAGCCTCAGACATCTGATCTGGCTGGACTGATTTCCAACTGTGAGTCTCAAATCTGTGCTCATTAAGTCCATAAAATGAGGCGAGGGAGCTATTTTAAAGTGTTGGATACTTGCCATTGTTGAAAGTAGCTGGCACAGATTTTGATTCAAGATTCCACGTCTCACGACCCATCCGGGTTTCATTACTTTAAGCCATTCTTAAGCTTGTTGTTTTTCAAATAAACAAACCAAAATTGTCAGAGAATCAAAGGCACAGCAAAACAAAATCAAGGGCTTATATTACACTTTATTGTTATTTTGCCATAGTGTCGTTTTAAGACGCATGCAGACAGATATTCATGTGTTATTAGTCGTTTCATGTTTCTTTTTTTATTACAATTCATTTTCAAAAGCATTCTTACGCACTGGTAAGGCTTTTGGTCACAGTGTCTTATTTTCTGAAGGCCAAAGCCTCACAAATATCTTATGGGACTAACAGTGATTCTACATGGACACAGTACTAAACAAGGTTAAACATTTATGTACAGACATTCTAATACTGTTAAGGAAGTGGACACACTATTAACAACACCATTACATTCACCACAGACTCAAATGAGTTGCAGCTGGGCATACACAAAAAAAGCACAAGTAAAAAATAAACTCTTCAATTTAATACAACAGTTATGCGTTTGGAATGAAATTCATTTACAAGAGAATGTTTGATTATTACAGCATGGGAGAAGTCCAGAAATTGTTTGGTATTTTACAAAAGATTTGCTCGCTGGTATGTAAAAAAACTACTCTCAGAATTTGTGTGGTTCAGTCTATAATGCCCACTACATGACATTTGTGTCCATTGATAAAGGTTAACAGAACGGAACAATATTCCTCCTGCATGTGCACAAATGTGAATTCTGGTCAGTCTCGCAAAGTCCACTGTCTGATACGTCTCGATTAGGCCTGTACTAATTGAACATGAAACTGTATTATGCCACATAAAAATTTGTCACACTGTTTATTATTGGTTAATCATCTATATATGTAATGGAAACCAGGAGTACAGTCATTTTAATGTAGAGGTGCTGTACTTGTGCATTTAAGATTCGGTAACAAATAAATTAGGTGTAGTGTTTATCTTTTGTATGTTTAATGAAAATGTTTAATATCAGCTGAATGATTACCTCTGAATAAATTACCTCTGAATCAGGTAATTTTCTGTCATAACCTTCAGGAATTGTATTTAGGGTTTCTACTGTCTGGACTTCTCGCTCTGGCTTTTCAATTCCTTACTATTAATATTACACTTACATATTTACAAAACAAACTTGCATTTCTCCAACAATGTCCACACATAATTTATAATTGCAAATAAATTAAACAAGGGTAGCAAAAATCAGAGGTACAAAGTCCCCCCTCCACATTACAGAGAAAAGACTTGAGGTGCACTGACTCAATCTTTCATATGACTAAACACACACCTCAAGATCAGACATTACAAATCAAAAGAATCCACATTATCCAGAAATGACACACCATATCTCTTAAGTAATGTTAGCAGACAGCAAGAATGATGGGAGTTATTTTCGGTGAGGGTAAAAGGAGAAAGTGGACCACTGCATTCCAACATTTCTCTCAGTGCAGCCAGGGCTGTTTTATAACAGCTGAAGTCCACCTTACATCATATATACATAGGAGTCTCCTGCCCAGTTAAGAGTCTAAACATGGCGGCTGGCATAGTCTTCATATGGATCTGTTTTAGGACAAAGACAGAGGATTATGTCTCTTCTTCTACAAACTGTACTTATATACTTTGTAATATCATATACATGACATTATTGTTTGATGTATGATTTATACAAAATTACATACATGTAAAAATAACATTACAGGCCCTTACCACATGCAAAAATATGGTTGGGTACTTGATAGGATCATATGACTGACATTATAACTTTTAACATGCACTACATTTTTTAATATCACTGAGTGACTGATAAAGGCTCACCTCGCCCACTGAATTGGAGAGGGCTTGGACGATCTTCTCATGTGCCGTGGCTACAACACTTTGACCATTTATTTCAATGATGCGATGACCAACCCGCACCCCTCCTCTCTCTGCGATCCCCCCTCGCATCAGACTGCAGATCTGAGGAACACAAAATAATGAGATTTACATGACATGCAACAATCACTCAGAAGAAAGAGTTGTGTGCTCTCCATACATGCATACACTCACAATGCCATTCTGCACACTGAAACCCAGCTGATACTTGAGGTCTGGTCTCTTAATGAGAACTGTGGTTACAGGAGGGCAGCTCACGATGTTCAACTTCACCTGCACCTGATTTTTCAGGCCCTGATGCAAAACAAGTCGACACATGCATGTGATTACAATCTGCAGTGTACATATACTGTTATATATTATATACTTTTAATTATATGTAATAAATATAAATAATAAATACATATTATGATATATATTTTAATAAAAACAATTCAGATTGTTTTTCCCCGTCACTACTTTTACCAATTGTCTAATTGTTTTAATAACAAGCTACTCAGTACAGAGGCCAAAAATCAACCCTCTGCACACCTTGATGATTCCCTGACAGGTGGCGAGAGGCAGCCCCACCAGACTGGTGTTGTTGATTGACATGATCTGGTCACCAATGCTGAGCTTCCCAGAACGGGCGGCAGGGCCTCCATTCATCATGTTGGCCAGGATGACGGTGGGCAGAATGGAGCCCCAGCCAGACTCCACAATAACTATGCCCAGAATCTCCCCCTTCTGTTTCTCGAGCTGCAACTGTTGAAGAAGATACAAAGTGATGACTGCCAGTAAAAGGATGTACTTAGAGCAGCAGGGAACAAAGCAATTAAGGAAACAATTTTACTCAATTGATAACGTGAGACTGAAAGCTTGAGGGTTCAATCTACCACAACTATCAGTGCATTTGAAAACACCATAGGATAAGCTGTCTAGTTTCTGTTGTATGTGTTTAAGATGTCAAAGGAAGATACAGAGAATCCAGAGAATTCTGATTGAGCATAGATGACTATTGACTGACTTTCTGTTGACCAGTTGCTGTGGTCAAGCTTAAATGCCAATGGTTGTTTGAAAAACATTCTTTCATTTGAACTTAATTGGTGCTGAAGTGTTTCAAAGTCCTGCTGCAATGTGTCATCGCATCGCTTTCCCCTATTATCTAGAAATTCCACTTGTATTGGCCAGATAACAGCTGGTGCACAGGGTCAGCAGCAGTGTACCAGAAAGAAAGAGAGCAGTGTCTAGCAGCTGACCTCTTTGCAGTTGTCAGAGTTTGAGAAGTGGATGAGGTCATCATTGTACATCTCCTGCGTGTTGATTATGTCACTGTACTCTTTCTGACTCAGGTCTTCTGGGTTGATGCCATTGGCTCTGAGGAACTCCTGGTAGGCCACACTGAACGCCTGACCAATAGACTGTGCTATGAGCTGAGCCTGGATATGTTTAAGAAGAAAAGAGAAAATAACTGAAACTCAATTATTTAATTTTAAAAACGAATGTTTTCACGAATTATTAAAATAATTATTAATAATAATTATAATTTGTAATTTCAATAAAATGTAAAACAGAAGAGGTGTATTGCAATGCTTTACCAGTTCAGATACAAATAGATACAAATGTTAAATCTAACAATATTTTGTAAGGGTTATTCTTAAAACAAAGAAAATGTGCCAGTGTGTTAAGAAAAATATATGGTCTGATAACAAGGTAAATTCTTCTTGTTTTAAAGATGTTCAGATCATTTATTTTTTTACTAGTAAACAAAATAAAAAACTTATTATGAAAGTAATTTTTTGGTCATGTAAACAGTACAAAATCATTTTCACAGTGAGTTTTTGTATACATGGCCTGCCTGTGACAATATGGCAGAACATTCATATATTGCAGATCAATAGAACAAATAAACATTGTCATATTGGACTTGTCAACTCTTCATTGATTTGATATTTTGAACACGCGCATTCATGTAGAAGCGTATCATTGTACATTGATTTCACACTCTAAAACAGGTTTACACTTCTGGACAGTTTCCATATCTGCCAGCTGTCTTTCGTGAAGGCACAGCGATGTTCATTATGAAATTTTGCATGCTGGCCTATTTCAAGCACTACAACTTCTTTCAAATCTTAGTAAATTATCTTTTGTAGAAGAGTACAGGGAATACAGCCTATTATATTGCCTGTCAGCACTAGAATCTGAATGAGGCAAAGTGAAAAAACAGTTCATTCCCTTTGATACTGTGGCTATTTTCTAATGCCACACAATGGTATCTGTTTTAACACTATGCCTCAGACATTGTGTGCGCAGGTAGAGGTCACTTAATAATAAACTAACATCCTAACAAATGCATGGGCTTTGATTGGAGCACGAAAGACAACTGCTTTAGGTATGAGAAGTAATCTAAATCATACACAATGACCTCATACAATGACACAATGGCAGTGAGCAAGAAGGACCAGAGACTTCAGGATTATGTAATACGTTTTGTTTTAGAATGACTTTGCTGATGCACACATGATGTCCAAATCTTCGCAATTAAAGTAAAAAATCAGACGTTACATTTATAATCTTATATAGGCAGAAAATGGAGTAGATAATGTGCTTTTAAAAATAGGCTGCGTAAAAAAAAAGTAAAGTGCAGGGCTAACTATAAATGACTCATTTGTGGGCGAGTACAGACGCACACAGACACACACTCACTCAATGGCTTGTTCATCAAAGAGTGTAATTAGACAGCATGAGTGAGGAACAACTGCAATGCAGAGGAGAGTGTTTTGGAGGAGAGAAGTAGGGCCATTAGAACAGGATTATGTAAAGCTGGAGCCCGAGTTACTTGTGAAGCTGCTGTGAGACAGGAAGTGTGCGCCACAGGTAAACCTCTGTGGCTGAAAAAGCCTGAATGAGTGTGTGTACATATATTACACAAAACCAAACACACACATATATATATATATATCTATGTAAATATATAGTATTATTTGTATATATATATATATATATATATATATATAAGTTTTTTCAAAGTTTATTCATAAGTTTATATATAAATTTATTCAAATCCCACACTTACATCCTCTGACTCAAAGACATGGCATATCATTTTGTACTGCTTCTTGGCCTCAGGGGCCCCAGGGGTCGTTTCGATGCAGTCCTGCGAGGCGGTGCGTGGCATGCGGCGTCTCGCCATCAGAACCACAATGTTTCCGATATCAGCAATGTATGAGATGGTGCGCAGTGCATTATCCATCATGGTCTCCTACAAAATAGCAAACAGACAAAACATAGTCACTTAAAATTTTGCAGCAACCCTCTCCAGAACATTACATCTGAGCCCAGTTAAAAAAGACATTTCACCCAAAAATGTCATTAATTATTACTCACCCTCATTTCAATACAAATCTATATAACCTTTCTTTCATAAAACACTAAACGGGACATTTATAAAATTGTCTTGGTTGCTGTTTTTCATACAATTGAATGGCTGATGATTTCATTTTAGGCTTTAAGAAAGACTCAAAAGAACCAAAGAAATTATTGACCGATATTATTATAACACCGATATAACCGATCTCTTTATGCAGTTTTCCAAGTTTTTTAGTGAAAATGGATTACCAAATAAGTACACTGATGTTTTGAGCACTGGATCACCAATTCATTTAAAAGATCTGATTCAAATAAACTATTCTTTTACGAATCTTACATAGCTTAAATTCTCATAAATGCACCACAGAAACTGGATAAAATCATATTCATCCTTTTGAGGCTTGAATTTGTCAGTCTCAATTCACTGAAACTGTGTGGAAAAAGTGACCTCTACCATTGTTCATAATCCTTCTTTTGTGTGCATGGCAGAATAAATGTCATATGGGCTGGGAATAACATAAGGCTGAAGGACAAATGACTTCATTTTTGGGTAAACTGTTGCTTTAAGGACATTTTATTATTTAATATTAAAGTTAATCCAATTTTTCAGCATTTTTATCCAAATGTACTTACAGAACATTCTTAGAAACAGTCCCTCTGGAGCGACTCAGGGTTTAAATCAAGGCCACACTGGTAAAAAAGCTTTTGAGAACTCACACATTCATGAATCTCCCCTTCAGAAACATTCATTTGAAACTACAGGCTAACAGCCTTGGGTAACTAGCAAAGATCTTTAAACAATAAGTTACCACCACTTCAGCTTTATAAAGGTAAGATGACCTTGAAATTTTATTCACTTCCTAAGACACTGTACAGTATGTGTCCTTTAACAGTTATTGCAATTCCTTCAACATTCTATGTATTAGATATTAGAGTGTGAATTAGCAGTACAGGCATGTATGAGATGCACTCTGTTGCATACATACAAATGAAAAGGGAAAACATCATCACCAGGCCAAAAGAATTAATGGGCTACATATATCACACATCTCTTTTGCCTTCCTCAGCAGGAGCACAGATGAACTTCACATGGCATTTCCATTCAGGGCACACCCAGAGCTGCAAGTAATGTGCTGCATATTTGCATTTAACGCAGGTCTCCTTTAAATTATAGAGCACAATATAATGACCTGTGTTTACTTCAAAGACTGTGAAATAGATTGTGAAGCACAAGCTATCAGCGCTACTATCATTTATTTGAAATGTCTTATCTTTTCTATTTCATGCACATATTGTGTGACTAGAAGATGCATGATACCCAATGCCGAAAAACTGCTTTCCATGCTAGTCACTAATATAAGTGGATTTACATTTCCTGAAGGAAATAACAGTACTTGCACACAGCAAAAGAATAGTGTTAAAGAAGGTAACAATATAAAGTAAAAGCTTGTGTCCTGGCTTTGCATCTATAAATGATAAGCTGCATAGAACAGCTTTTCTGTTGTCATGACACCCAACATGCCTCTTGTTTGTTGCCAGCTACATGCACAAATCAACACAGATTAGTTTCATATTTGCAGCTGTAGTTTGTAAACCAATTTAATTTCTACTAATTCAGATTATGTTGTGTTATTTGGCACATTACATGGTTCATTTTGTATGTAACTATTTTTATTTGCATACTATTTGTTATTTAAAGTGTTACTTTTTGGTTCAGCTCTGATGTGTATCAGTTGTTATTTATTTTTATTACAATACATTTTCAGTTGTATAATTGTTCATTTTCTAATAAGATTACACTATTTTAAATTGAGTAAAAGTTATTTAGCATATTATTTACCAGTAAGGATCTACAGGAAATATACATTTAAAATTCATAAAAATAAAAAATATCTACACAGAAGCTATAAAACAAAGTTTGAAAGTCTCTACATTATGAGTATTGGGCTGATGTAATTGCCAAGCTTAATACTTAGGGTCCTAAGAATGTGTAAGGAATACCAATACAATACTGCCTTTCAAGCATTGTAATGAATCTTTAAATAACAGCCAACAGAGACTCGGTCCCACTCCACACTGTGAGATGTGACAGGCAGTGTGAGGACAGGCACTGCATTGCAGCACATAACGAAATGTTCGTGCCAGCCTGCCCACTCACTGCTGTTAAGTTAAAACTCATACACACAAAGCTTTTCACTTAGTACCAGGGCAGTAAATGTACCAGTAAGCATGCATTGCTCCTCACCTTATGCTTCCAGTAAGACTGACAGTGTGGGGAAGGAGGAGCTGTTGATTGTACAGCATGTTTAACATGCGCAGCTGCAGATTAGCACAAAGCTGTAAAGCCATCATTACACTCTTCATCACTAACAAGTGTCTACAAGACACATATGCCCTGCTGTTACATATGCACACTGTGTGTTTTATGTCTGTTACTCTGTGGAACAAATATTTGAATGACATACTCTTTACTTTTCACATCTCTTTTTTCAAATAATGGTTTATAGTTTATAGTCTGTGTTATTAGAATATCTTTGCATTATTTTTGCATTTTTGCATTATTGTGGCTACAAGAATATTTGAGAATATGTTTACATGAATATGAAAACAATTGTTAATTAGCACATGCACAAAGATTTTTGTCTAAAAAACAAACCGGGTAAAGCCCTTCTGAAGTCTAAAGTATTCTTATTTGATAGAAAAGTATTTAAATATACTTAGTGCTACAATTAGACCACCTGTCTCATTAATATGCTTGTACTTACACTTGCTCTACTTTTATGTTTTTGTTCTTTAAAATTTGATTGCGATACCTGCAGCAGCCGGCCTGCCGGATGTTCTAACTCACCTGTGTGTCTGCATTAAGCACTTTGATCCTTTGAGTTGAGATGAAAAGATCCACCTCCGTCAAGGTCTGTGCATCTCCCTCTGGGCTCTGCAGTCAAAGAGAGCAAAACCAAAAATATGAAAAACAGCCCAATGTTTGATCAAGAGGCCACCAATGTACCCACGTCATAACTCTCAATGGCCTTAAATAACTCTCATAGGACCTTAGGAAACAGCATAACCTCTTAATCCCCTAATGAAAACATTTTAAAATGCTTATTCATAAATCATGCACTAGTATAAGCTCATCCAGAAGGGAGATGATCCCAGGGTCATGCTTAACCTCAGTAAATGACCCTATTAATAGTCCAAATGGGTAAAAAGATGGTATGCGAGGGTGCAAAGAACATTTATAATGTAAAACAGCACTGGTTTACTTATCCATATCTCAATTAATAATACATTCCTGCTGAACAATGGTGTCTCAATCAAAAGCTTGCAGTAGTAAAAACATCAATACAGCTACAGCAGGCCACAGTAACTTTCTGAGCCTAATGAAGCATGAATCAAAGCCCATAGCTGAGAAACACAGTGAGGTTATCAAGCCAACAGACAGACAATAATCATCAGGTATACAGCCTCCTGTGATAAACAGAAGCCATGCAGAGGTTTAAAGTGATGAGATGATTGACACAGGAGAGCAGAATAAAAGAGACACAGAGCCATTTGGCGCAGTGAGGTGGAGCACAGGGTGATACAATGAGGTCTGAGATGACAGACAGGTAAGTAAAATAATAGAATAAAAACACTTAACCACCTGTCAGACTGTCTCAGAGTGCCAAACATTTACCTGTCAACACATTTCTGCTCAGATTCTGGCTTTTGTTTTCTGCTACTGCAATACAGAATATTTATTGAGGAACGGTTATACACAACATACTGTAAGCTACATTTCTCTAAAGGGCTAGAGGTGAACTCTATGTGAAAACTAGTCTTAAAATTCAGAGTCTATATATTTGAAGGCTCTTATACTTCAGCTGCAGAACAGAAAGAGGCTGGCATAGCAATAGGGTCACTGTGATTTGGATAAGTAAGATGTGTTCCTGAATCAACCATTTTTTGGACCTAGAACAAAATTCTTGTCAAAGAAACATCTCTAACGTCTCTCTCATCAGAAAAATATTGGTTGGTAGAAATCGAAGTCTCTGATGTTCTATCCCAAACTCTAAACCTAATCGTAAAATCTGATTGGCTGATAGGGAACGTTGTTCCAGGCCCAACAGGGATGTTGAACCAGCACATCCTGCTTGATGGAATCACGTTCATCATGCCAATAGTTTGCGGCACTAACTCCTGGTCACTTTCATGAAGATTGTGCCTGTCGGCCTCTACTGTGAGTGAGACAGCAGGTCTTCACAGATTAGAGATCCCAGCAAGAGAGATCTAAAACTTCACTCCACATGATAAGAACCATCACTTATGAGAGGTACACAAACAATGAGCACACATAGATGGAGCAGATGGTAATAAAAGGCATGTTTCTTTTCTATCTTTTGAATTTTTTTTACACACCGCCTTTTTCTTGATTTTGGCTGCCTTCTGTACCCTCTGGGAGGCGTTCGGGACAGTACACGGGCCGTCACACATGGGAGCAGCAAAAAGGCATGGAGGTAAAAAATATATATATATATAAATAAATACATTAAAACAACAAGCAAAAACATATAAACAACCGAACACAAAGTTTGCATGCCATGTGGCATGTGTGTTCTATACACAAACACAAATAAACCCAAAATGCAGCAACATTTCCTCCTGCACACACATACAGCAAATCATAAGACATGCAAATGTGGCTTTAAGGAAATCAATACATTCTGAAGGGTTTACTTTCTAAAGCATTAAAGTCTCTCGGAAACGTAAGACAGATGGAAAATATCACTTTGTATTAACAATATCAGTTAATACTTTTAATAAACATCAAAGTGTTACGGCTGTGTAATTCATAAATCACTGGTTCTAAATTCTGTCATCATTAATTTACCCTCATGTTATTTCAAAACCTTCCCCTTTCTTTACTCATGTTTGGGACAATTTTGGGAGTAAATAAATGATGACTTCGAGAGCATTTCGGTGATCTCTTTAAGATGCAACACACTTACAGATATGTTGGTCGATTCATTGTCAGAATCTCCTAACAAATGCAGTGTAACATTCTCAGTTTATTATCTTGGCATATTGTGGCTTCAGGGAGAACAACAGCTGTCAGAGTGGATGTGATTGGATATTGTACAACGCTTTTTGCTTACGACACATTCACATTCAACACAATACATAGTGGATTAATAGGAAGAGTAGATGGGTGTAGAATGAATATAGAATATACAGTATAAACTCAAAAGAGTGAGAGAAGGTCCCGCAGCATCTATGCCAAATACTCATCACAGCCCACTCATTAAGTCATATAGTGTGTTTATGGGTTTATGTGCGATGCATACATCAGTACAGACACACTGCATTCCGATTCCACTCAGCTCCCACTTGCACACTGTTCCACCTGACTGAGGACGATACTTTCTAACTGTTGTCTCCTTGACTCTTTTTGGCTAAGCAGCATGGCAACTCCTTTACTGTCATTTTCATTGGCTAGATGATCGGTGGAGTCACTGATTCCCATTTTTAAGCTACCCATTGCCAACACACTGCACTCTCCAAAGCAAGAGCTAGAGGAGATAAATCAACAGCACAAGAAAGAGACAGAGAGAGAGCTTGAAAGCAAGGGGGAAATGGGAGAGTGGAAGTGTGGGCGACGAGGGTTGCATAAATACTGCATAAGTATAGAATCTGGAGGCTACAGGGATACACTTCAATAAAACATTTGACTTTTTCAAACTCTTCATGCCTAACACAGAAAAGCTCTCTTGCTTATCTTGCCAGCATACAAAAGAAAACATGTGTAATTATGTTGCCTTATGTACCGCTGCTGTCATTCAGAGCAGGGATAGGTAACATTCATAATTAAAATATTAGCTAAAGTGTTAGCTCCCTTTAAAATCAGAAGTTTGATTTGGAACGGAAATGGTCACGCCCCACAGGAGGATGAATTGGAATGACAGGAAATAAATATGGTAAGTTTTAATTTTAAGGTAAAAGTCTTTTGAAGTTCTGCAAAAAAATATTATTAGATTATTAATTTAGACTAGTTATGTCTTTTGATTTCAGACATGCAGAATACATTTGTTCAACAGATCTGAGATATTTCTACTGACAGAGATTAATTCTGTCAAAAAATTAACATAAACATCAGTCATCAAAAATGTTTTTACACACAGAGCCACAGAAAGTCTACCACTATATATTTAGCACACAAATTCCCATATGTGCTTTCAAGCATTAATTATTATCTTCTTGAAAAAAACATATATTCTTTCCATATTAACATATTTATGCATAATTCAAACAGAAAATGCCAAAAGTACAGTAGTATTAAACTTACAGCAGTTTTCTAATTCCTTAAATTCAAATTCAGCATCCTGTGTGCTATCTCAATTCAAATTAAACTCAAACTCAGAAATTGTATTGTAAAATTGCATTCTGAATTCAGATCTGAATAGTTCACAACCCTCATTCTGACATGAGACACAGGAGACAGACAGAGGTATGACCGCTGTGTTGATGCTTAAGGAGAGCTGGGAGAGAAACGCTGTCCTTAGGCTCTGAAATGACATACTGCTCACTCAGCTGTGGACAGACACATTATCATCTGCAGAGAGCAAGAGCAGTTGTGTGAGTGTGTGTGTGTCAGAGTTTACTGTGTGTCTGAATGAGATACGAAAGGAGGATTGTGTGACCTATCTCAACTTTTAAGAATCTGGCCACACAATAATACCAGGGATAGCCAAAAAAGAAGGAGGGGGAGAGAAGGAGCGTTTGTTGCCATGGTTTCATTTTGAATGGCTTTTAATGGGTGTTGGGTGAGAGGGGCAATTGGTTTGGCCCTCAGTAGAGAGAATGGAGGGGTCTGAGAACAATGAAAGCTGGGAAAGCAGAGGCGCGGTCAGGGACAAGAGTTCCTACTATAAAGATGTGCTCAGAAAGAAAGATGTGTATGTAGCTGTGTGATTGTTTGCCTGCATTTAATAGTAATAGTCGTTATTATCATTATCATCATTACCATAACAATAATGCTGTCTGGAAAAAAACATGAGAGTAAAGTGGGTGTATGAATAATGGCAAGGCTGTCATAACAATAACAATCATCATCATAATTCGCATAATAATAATAATAATAATATGTGCGGGTCTGCTCAATTTGTGCTCATGTGCATCTGTGATTCAATGTCCTCGCTGTACTGTAGGTGTTTCTAAATCTGGAGCATCTTAGTGGGCCACTGTGGAGCACCTCATGCAAAATTAAACACCAGCTGTTGACCAGGAGAATTGCAATGAAGCATCACTGTGGTTACAACATGCTAACTGTCTCTTCCTAAAGTAGCATACAATACAAGGGGGAATGTAAACCAGGGATAATAATCCACCTCAATACCTCATTTCAAAAGGCTGTTTTGATTCTTTAGCTCAAGACATGACGAATCATGACTCTCCACCAAAAAATGGATCCGTTGCACTACCATGCTTTACAGACATGTACCATGTTTATATACCATGTTTGTTTGGACATGGCTTCCTTTGCCAAACAGAGAATGTTCCTGATGCTCCACCGTTTTTACTGCTGTACCTTCTGATTCCAGTTCCTGAATTCAGATGCACTACTCTGCAACTACTTCTGCAATGAAACACTCAAATGTAGTCTATCAAGCAGGAGAGAGCCAGTCAGCCTGAAGCTGATTGAGACACATCATGCACAGCATAATGTGGTTAGGACAGCAGCTTCCGACACTGTTAATGTGTGTTCCCATTGCAAAGAACATCCAATAAAACACAACGCATCTAATTCAGGAACAGATGGAATCTACCTGCCCTCATGTTATTTCCATGCACTGATTAAATTAAAGCCATTGGAGTGCCAACAATGGCCGATTCCTAACAGCAAAATGAACAGATGTGGGTAACTTATAGATTTCTCCTGCAATCCAGAAATCCCCTTTGCAATAAAAGGCTTACTTCAGATGCAAATTAACCACTAATAACATAAAACGTTACATGCCATTACAATATCAGTGTGCAGGGAGCTTTTATTTACCCTATAAATTGTTTTGGGATAAATGTCAGTGTTGAAAGGCCCTTCCTGCCTGTTTGACTGTGCCACATGCTCTTTGAAAACACAAGAAATTCACTTGATTGTTTTATGTAACATGGCTTTCAACTCTACCAATTGGGAGGAAGAGGGATTATACTCCTACACCACAGCAAAATAATCCCATAACTACTGATTAGTCAACAAGTCCTGGGGTGTAAACAAACAAATCTCATTTGATCTCATTTTCCACAGAGAAATCTGCAATACCATCATCTGAACGTCATCACTGCATGAGAGCCACACGATAATAAGAACGTCTTTGGGCTTGGAAATACAGAGGGTCTGGGGTTCTGTACCTTGACCCGGCTCACGGCCTCCTGCGCCTGCATCATCCGGATGTTTTTGGACGGGTTTCTCTCTGACAGAAGCTGTGTGGAGCCCAGGTAGTTGGCAGCAAAGATAATCCCATCAATGAGGTCTTCGGGCTCACAGGGCCCCGGCACTGTTTGTGAGGAAGCGTTAATAATTCATTATTAAAGCTATTTGTTGTGTCGCCACCTCCTCTGTTGAGGCTCACAGCAGCTGATAAGGTATATGAGTGCAAGTTTATCAGGCGGAAATGTTGCATGTATGAATATGTGTGTTCTCTGTTCCATCTCACTATGAGAGATAATAAATTGTACTGGAGACAGACACAGGTCCGAAAAGCAAGAGTGCAGGTGGCCACATGGGGAAAAACTGGAAGAATTCTGCTTGTGTGATATGGAAATGTGGACATCATAACACCCACCAAGGGACACATTATGCTGCCTTCATTCAGACACGAAATTCAGACTTGAGACTTTTCTATCATTGTTTAATAGAAACCAGTATCTGCTGTCTAAATGGCAAGACTGCAGAAATGCATAAACAGCAGGCTGTTCTGTACTGACAACTCTGCTCTTCCACCACTATAAACCTACACACCACAAACTAAAAATAAACTTTCTAGAGGTCAATCAATTGTCCTCCTTTTTAAGGCTCTTTTTCTGCAGAGGCACAGTGGACTCTGTGAGTGCTTATCTGAGAAGTTGGGCAACATCCACTTATGTGGCTTTATATTAGCAATCATAACACTCTAATTGTCTCACCAATGCCCATTAAGACAGCTTATAGATTCTGCCAGCATTTCAGCATGTCAATCCACTAAGAAATAATAGCAGCTTTCTTTAGCACAGAGCTCTAATCTCCTCATTCTGTGAATGTTTTGCTAAATTTGATTTGTTTTTCAATTGATTTGATTTTGAAAGACCAAAACATTTTGGGCAGATTATCAGATGCAGAAAGGAAAAGACAGAAGATGCTCACTTACCATCCACAAAGCTGGGAAATGAGGCCGTCTTCTTTGTTGGCTAGGAAACAGAGAAACCGTTTGATTTGTGAAAAGGAAATGAGACATACACATAATATACAATATACTTATAAAATATTTACCTTATAATTTCATTCATCTTTTTGGGTCAACTGTTCCTCTAACATGTTAGTACAAAAAAAAGCTGAAAAGAATGTGCTAGTCCACACTTAATTAATATGCGACCTCTGTCTTGATGTTGTTTAAATACACATTAAAAAAGACAAGCGTAAACATGTTTTTAATTGCATGTTAATGCCAGTTGTAAACAGGCCAACGAGAATGGGATATAAACCCCAAAAATATAATTGCTACTATACTAAAATATAAAACAGCGTTGGCTTTAAATTAATCTTAAAAGTAACATTCAGAACAAGAGTGGAAGCTCTTCAGATGTGGCTCATTGTATCACAGTATAAAATTACGTCAGTCTTTGTGAAGTGTCTTTGTGAAGGACTGTAGTGAGAACTGCCAGCCACAGATACAGAATAGTACAGCCATCCAAGTAAAGCTGTGCTTTTGAATGATATTGTCCTTCATTAAATATGTTAAGAGAAAGTAGGGTAACAGAGTTTTGCCTGGCATGGAAGGACTGGTTTCTGTTTTTTTACCACAACCCCCTTCTTATCTTCAATCAGAATTTCTAACTGCATGAGTGAATAGTGGATTTGTGGATTCTTAGCAATCTGGCTTCTTTCTCATTACAGAGTGAAAGATATATTTACTAAAGGACCTTGAAACTCTTTAACAATCAGATTGTGAGCAGCTTAGACATTTCAAGAAGGTTTAACAAAAAACATTTTTCACCCTCAAAACCCTAATTCATGTTTTTTTATGATTATGTGCGACTACCTCCTACATGTAAAACATTCATAGAGCAGTTCTTTAAAATACAAAACATATGGCAGCAATCATCAAAATATTCAAAAAGCCAGGGCTGAGCATGATCTAAAATGACCTTGGTAGGATGCTTAGCAGGGCTATAAAACCTGTTCTGTACATCTCCTTACCGGCCCTGGGTAACTGCCCGGACAATCTCCTGTATTTTTATGGCTCTCGTGTACAGCAGTGCAGGGCTTTTATAGGGGTTACGTTTGGGCATAAAGAATGTTTATAAAAGCATTAGAACTGGAAGGTCAAGACTGAATCTCCCTCTATCTATTTATACACACTGCATTCAGGTCATGAAAGAGCAAAGGCAATTATTTTGCTACTTCAACACATTACATGGGGGAGGGAGGCGGTGCATTAATACAACATCTTAGATAGACTGAAAAAACAAAAAGAAAATCTCAAAAGAAGCTAGATAAATACAGCGTGATTAAGATGACAGGCTGATGTTGACTAGAATAGCTTTGATGGAAATGTGTAGTAATTATGTGGGTGCATACTGTCAGGTATTGATTGGTTAATGTGCTGTATGATTACAGGCTCACCTCAGGAACATTGTTGTTCTCCAGAGGTCCATTGAGATCAGACCTCTGCTGCTTCCTCGGATGTTCTGCACTATTAGACACCTACAAAGAATTGAATTGAAGAGAAATGAGTGAAAATGGGTAGAAAGATAGATAATTATAATAAACATGTGCACACCACAAGTGAAGAGAAATGGAGACAGATTTTATTGCACAGTAAATTAAACATTTTTAAACAGTACAGCAAAACACCATATATGGTCTTTAACTGAAAATTCACAATGTCTGCTTTTTTCCAGTTTTACAATCTAACTGCAGGGGAGTTCAGGAGTATTCCCCTGCCTACTGCATGTAAGGACATTATTACCTGATGAAATTCATTTGCTGCCTCACAGGATAAAATGCAATCTACTCATTACTTAAAGGCAATAAAGAAGCAGGAGGGGAACAAAACTTTGCAAGACATTCACTGGACCACTAAGGGAATCAGATTAAATCTCACACCATCATTTAATTCCCTATTGGACAGCCCTAATTTACTATTCTGTTTGAATAAATGCAGAGTAAGGCATTTTGAAATCTTTAGGAAATAACAACTAAAACAGCTTGGCTTCTACTAGAAACTAAGCATCCCTTCTCTGCTCACTGTAACCTGGGCATCTTGCCTTCAGGTCAGTCATTAGAAAAAAGGTCTAAATGACTATAGAAAGGAATCAGAATAGAGGAAGGAACACATATGTTGCCTGGGAAATAGATGTCTCCTAACCAACAAATCTCTGTTCATGATGTCACCTTCATATCAGGCCACAAATTAGGTCACAGTCTGCAGAACCAACTAATTGGCCTTCGTAATGCATAGTGTACATACTGTACCAATTTGTTTGCATTAAGAACATTATGTATTTGGTGACTCCACAATCCCCACAATGCACCTGGCTGAACATATCACTAACAAGCTTCTTCTTTTACTGCAACGTGTTAATTGCGGAGCATTAAAAATGACTGTATCAATCATCAGTGATGACATTAAAATTAAGGGATTTCAATATATTGCTTTGGATGGAGATCATCCTAATGTCTGTGGTACACTGAGATAAACTCCAGAGATAACTTGAGATAAACTTCTGGCAGATTATTAGCTGCTCAAAATGGAGATTTTCCTTTTGAAATGAACAAACAAATAGACAGACCTCTCTACTCTCTCTACAAATTGTTTTTGGAATTTCTTAAATAATAGGTTGCAGAAAACCCAAATTTATGTTCAAAACAAATAAAAACATCACATTTACATCACGTTAAAGAATCACATTGAAGAAGAATATTATGATTCATCTCCAAATATCCTATTTAATCATTATCTCTATTTGAGCAATGTTCCCAATTACAATTCAGTCATTTTTAGATGTTTTTGAGATACATTTTTCGCATAAACAACTACTAGTTTAGTTTACTTTTTAGTTTGGTGTAAAAGTTAAGTGTAAAAAGTTATTTCTGGTTGGTTGCAAGGGTGGTGCAAGGTGGATGCTAGGGTGTGGTCATCTCTACAGCTCTGCCTACCTGCTCTCTGACTTGGTCCTGGGTCCACCTCTGTCTTTCCTCTGGTGTGTGAGGCCTCACCTTAAAGCTTCTCTGAAGCTCAGGGTTGTGTCTGGCAGGGGGAATATTGAGAGATTTGGGTCTGCCGTCATGACGGTGTGGCTGAGAATACGGGGCAGGATCGGGTTTGGAGCGCGTCTCGGGCTGGTATCCACTTGGCGCAGGATCAGGTGCAAGTTCCTCTGGGCTCTGATCAGTGCCACTGCTAAGACTTCCCATACTCATGCTCATCTTAATCTCTGCCACTATCTGATCAATGTCCTCCTCCGCCTCCTCCCCCTCTGTGGCCTTTTGTCGCCGGTAGGGTGACACACGCACAGAGTTTCCATTGTCCTCTGTGGCATAGTAGTCACCTGTGTAGCCATCTCTGTCTGGCCCCACCTGGGGTTCTTCCTCCTGATCAGGGCAGTAGTCCCCACTTCCCTCAATGTCCTGTGCCTCCTCATCTTCAGCTGGAAGCGGAGGCTGGTTCTGGTGGGGATCTGGGTAGTGCTGGTGGTGGTGGTGATCAAGGACAGGTTCAGGTCTGCCGTCATATAGCTGTTGTTCGGAGTCCTGCTCAAGCACTTCACAACGCACCTCCCCATCACCATGTCCATCCTCGTCTCCCTCCACCCATTCCTCAACTGCTTCCTGGCAGTCATCCGTGTCCGGGGGTGGCTCCATGCGACCATCCTGGTGTCCATACTCAGGCTCGTTGGAGTCCATGCCCTCCAGGTAGCTGTCATCTTCAGGGCAATAGCGGATGTAATATGTCACACCCTCATCCTCCTCTGGGAGTCCTTCGTCATAGTCATCCTCCTCTTCATCAGATGTATTGTTGACATAGTCTGAGCTAGAGTCTCCATCCAGGCTGTCGGGGTGACTATGATAATCTCTGTGGGCGTGGTCTGGGGTCGTGGGCGTGGTTGGTCTGCTGTCTGTCAAATCTGGCTCTACTTGATTGTGGTAGTGGTGTTGGGAAACCTCAGTGTCCGGGTGCTCTTCATACTCCTCCTTGGGGTGCTCATGGTTTGGGAAGGGGGCGGGGCAAGAGCGTGGAGCTGAAGCGTGAGGCTCTGCTGTGGCCATGCTGCAATTGGTTCCTGGCCTCTTCCTCTGAGCCATTGAGAGCCACTTACTGGTCTATCATTACTGGAATCCTCAATCCTGACAAACAAACAGAGATAATATCCATCTTAACAAATGAATAAACAATGACAAATATGGACCATTGAAAAAAAGACCAAACAGGCAGAAAGTGATTCAGTACTTGTTATGTATCCTCTATGAGAGTAATTGTAAATAACTCTATTTCCTTGTCTAGAATAATAGAGAGTAACATGCATGCCTATTGTTGCAATTCCTAGGACTGTTCAACCATGTCAGCATTCATTCGGAAACAGCACATTTCCGGTATATACAGCCCAGTGTTTGTTTGAATGTTTGAGAAATATTGTCAGTTTACTGAAACACTGAGCATTATATTGCCTTTGGATTGTATCTTTGGTTCATGACTCATTGCCTTTTTTAACATGTACTGTACATTGGATTACTATGAATTGTCAGGCTTTAACCTAATTCTGTACTCAGCTGATCCCTAATTTTGCCTGACCCTTTTATATTCATTATTTTTGAGCAATAAAAGTGCTGGGAAAATGGATCTTATATGAACCCATTTGGTACAACTCTTTACATAGACCAATTATAGTTTAGCACCAAGAACCCAACCATACAATCTGTCTACGAACTGTCTAAATCGGTCCCCTCATTATGATCAGATTAAAGCAAACATTATAGTTCTAATTCAGGACCTTCATTGTTATTCAGTTAAAAACCTTTAATACAGTCAGAAACCCTACGAAAACAGCCACTGAGAGCAACGTGCATGTAGCACCTTGTCTTCTGACTAAACCAAAGCATATCTTGATGTGTGGCACTGAGGAGCTGAGCTATATTCAGCTATATCCACATATTCAAGCACCGTTGGGTGTATTGATTTCTGAGCCGAGGCAACATCTCTTCTCAGCTCTCAGCACATGATCAATTTCAGTCATGGAGTCTGACTGACATTCATTCCACACGCAGTCCAGCGGCAGAATTGAACTGCTCCTGCTGAGCAGAAGCATCAACACCTTTTTTCAGCTCAGGCTCTACTTTACAGTCTTTAAAACAAACAGCCTAATTAAGCCATCGACAAAATGGCATTTAAATATTAGGGGTCATTAAATTGACATTTACATTGTGTTTTGTACAGGATGCTATTTGCTAAAACAAAAAAGTGCATTTATTATGTTATTATAATTCGTTCTAAAATGGTGAGTAAATAAAACACTAGTCCATAACACTTTATTTATGCATTGAAAAATTGAGGTGAACAACAGCTGATTGAATGACTGAAGTTTGTCACATGCTTGTAAATGCAAGCTAAAAAATTTCACATAAAAGAGCAATTAGATGTCAATGCTGGGGGGAAATCATGACAATAGCGTCTGTTGACAAAAACTGCATAATCATATGCAGAATGTGAAACTCAAATCAGACATGTAATGGTCTTGATGTAATTCTTCTTTATTCTCACAGACACACAAAGCTGTCATGTTGCCGTCGGCAACAACAGCTTACAGAGGGACTTTTATTGCCTCTTTCTCTTTTGTTCATCCTGCCTCTCTGTCTTTAATTACGCTTTCCATCACCAGTCATTACAACAACTAATTATCATTGAGCTTCTGCTTCTCCAAACTTACAACGTCCCAACTGTGTGTGTGTGACACTGCTTAGATTTGTAGAGTTTAGAACCGTCCACACACAACAAACAGAGGCTTTCAATAAAGCCTTGATTCTTTTATGCTTTTATATTACATCCAACGAATACTGAACTCATCATCACGGCAACATTTTAAATCCTGTCTGACTGATCATTCTGCACCTCTCAAAACAACAGCTCTCCAAGGAAATCACACTTTTTGCTCTCCACCTGCTCTTGTTATTGGGGAGCGTATAACACAACAAGTATGTACTAAAAGAGGCTGTTAAGAGCCCTTCCCCTTCTTCAATCAATTCCATCCCAGCCGACAATCTGGTAACTAACGGCAACTGCCTCCCAAGGGCACCCCTGACCTTTCACCTCATTGCTCAGTCATAAACCACACCCAGGTATAATGGTTGGAGTATGGTTAATCGTATTTATCATACACACCCAAGCAGTGTATGTCGCATTTGTATAATTTCCATTTACTGAGGTTGAATACATTATCATGTCAATGACGAGGCTGTCAGGGAAGACGCACAGGAAATCAATCTCGTCTGCCTGGGACTATTGGGATCACATCTATTTATGCCCAGCAGATTTAATATTAAACATAAGGGCAAGAAATCAGCACAGAGAACAATGTGCCAACATAAACTAGCAGCAGTGAACTGTAATTTATATCTCCAGGTTGTTTGGGTTATAAATAAAAATCTAAGCATATTATTGAAGCTCATGACAAAAGTTCTTATTAAACCTGAAGTAAGTCATTTTTTATGTCAAAATACTTTTTTCATACACCAGATTAATATGCAGAAACAACTATAAGTAAACAATTTCCTAAACTCCCTCAAAAGTTTAAACACTGCAGTTCTGTGTTGTTATTAAAACACCACTTGCCCAACAACTAAAATGCTTCTACTAATGACAACAGACAACCATTTTATCTGACCAATCGCTGATGAGGGAGTGTTCAGTGCTTTTGTTATTCTGTTTGGTGCCACTAGTGGCAAAAACAATAAACAAAAAAATGATCTTTGTCTTTACATAAAATAGATGATATAGATGATTTAAATGTAAAGAACAGGACAGATGTTCTGTAGTCTGTACACCATCTAAAATTATAATGACTGATGGCATCTGCTATGATTTACTCACTTAGTAACAACATTCACATACCTAAAGCACAGGCCTGCTTAAACATCCAGACACACACACACACACACATTTGCTTAAACACAGTTAAGTTCAGACTACATTTAGTGAAAAACCTGCAAATTACTCAGAACAGCCCTGTTAATTGGCCACACATTGAGTTTCTTGAACTGAATATTGGCATAGAAATGCAGAGCCATGCAGAGAACTTTAGTACTTCCTAATAAAACAGAAACAACAAATGTAAAATGCCTTTTTAATCCCATTAACATATGACCAGAGTTGTGAAAACACAAGAGCACATTTAACAAGGCGGTTTCTCTTTATCCACTAAATGCCTCAAAACATTCTATGAACATACAAATCTGGAAAAAGGAGTCCACAACATGAATAACAGGACCAGGACACTATCTGGGTGATTCATTAACCCCTAACATATTCTCAGAGATCACCAAGCTGCTTTAAAATACCACTCAGGAGAGGGTCTCTTTGGTGAGAGATGATTGGTAATGGAGTATATGAGGTGTGGTCAATCAACAAAACCACTTAAATCAACAACAGTGGACGACAGTGAGAAGTGGTGCAAGGACAGAGCTCAAACAGATGTTCAGAAAGTGTATTGTGTTGAAAAGAAGCAGTTTGTTAGCAGAGTGGAGGAGGAGCAGGGCAAGTAGAAATTAGGTTTTATCAGTATAGCTGAAGATGACCTCATGTCAGAATCCAAACTTACCAAATTACAACACAGGTCAAATTTACCTGAAATGTTCTGTCCTTCATTACATACCACACTTCCATTTTAGTAATAGAAAATAATCATTTTTTATGTATCTGTGAAAAAAATAATAATTATGTTTAATAAGTTATATAATAAAAATAATTTATAGATATTATATTATATAGACATCATACTCAAAAGTCTGTCTGCATGCTGGAGATCATTGGCTAAAATTGTAACACTCAAATCAACCTGTTTCATAAGGTCTGAGTTCTCAAAAACCATTGTAAGCCATTTTCACTGTTTATATGCTAAATGATATCACATGAACAAAACCATCTTGAACATATTCTGCAAAATACCTATTCTGATTAAAAACATGAAATAACAATAAAAGCATACAAACCAATAACACAAGAGAAAGGATGTGCTTTTTGTCACATTTATTTATTATTCTTTTGGAAGCGAGTAACCTACTCACTGCTATGATACATGATTTTAATTTAAGAGCCACACAAGCCATACATTCTCTGTAGGACAGAAAGCATTAAAGTACATACATCCTGTGTGTGGTTCAAAAGTGCAGATGGTCAAGCCTGCTGTTCTAAACATCATGAAAAATACCCACACTTCTTGATCAAAGAAAATGAAAGTTTGATTTGCACAGAAATGTTCCGTCACCTAATATTAATGTATTTTCTATCTATTAATCAGATTTGTTTAACAACTGAACAATATTTAATTAGATATCCTATTATCCTATACTATCCTATTGCTTTCCCACCAGGTACAATTATTTATTGTGCATAGGTGTTTTACAATGGTTGTGCGATATAAAAGTGATGTGTGTATTTTTTTGCATGTTAAAATATTGTAAATACAAATAATTTGAGAATCCAGACAAGTTGCTTAACAACTTTGACTGAATCAATAGTGTAAATTTGGGGGCAGGGCAATAGCAGAAAGGAGGAGTGCTCAAGGAACATTTCACCACACAATGTCATAATAACAAGACAACAACATTTTGAGTGGTTTCTTGGATACTAAAAAAAACTAAGACTTAATTAAGAGTCTTCATGCTGAGTCAATAAAATCCTGAACAAAAGCAGCCAAAAATCACAAACTGCCATAGCATAATTCTGTTTAATTTCTACAGAGCAGTGCCAAAGGCCAGGTACATTCGGTTATGAAACAGGAGGGGGTTAAACAAGCCTGCAAACTAATTATATCTAACTAAAGATTTCCAAACATCCTTAGCTTTAACTGACTGTTAGTAAATGTTAGTCTGGTTCATCCCCTTCTGTACTGACCTACAGAGGTTGGAAATAATCATGTGGATTCAGTTACCATACTAACAATATGAAAATGCGATTTCACAGTCAGACACCCATGACTGTGTAACAAGAAACAGATACATCTTACAATAAATAAACAAAAATTTGCATTTATCATACTGCATACAAAACACGCCCAGATGTTGACTCCTTAACAATGAATGTTTAGCTCATTAAATGAAACATTTGCAACATTCCATCTGATCAGACCAAAGAACAATGACTGTGTGGGTGAAAAACTGAGCATTGTTGACAGGGGTCCTCATTACCAGAACCACAGAGGCAGAGGAAACTCTGGGTAGGTGTTCTTAGGGAACCAGCACAGACAAAAATTAATCTGTTCTTGTCCTTGGTGGTGTGAAATACAGAACTGAATTTCATGAACCAAGGAGTTTAAGCAACTAAAGAGAGTTACTGATACTGTAGCACTGCAGAGTGTCCTGCATAAGCTCAAAACAGCCCTTCTGTATAGATGTGAATCTGAGAGGTCTGACTGCTAGTGCAGATATGGAGACAGAATCATAATATTTCCCTCATACTAGTTGTTATTGTGATGCACAATACACAATGTGCGTTGTGAGACTACAAAGCACAAAGTGTTTTTGTCTTATATTTAATATCTAAATATCATTTAAACTACATAAACTGACTTGATAAGCAAAAGTGCAAAAGATATTAGGACTTTTCAAATAATGTTTATGGCAGTTTTTAATTCAAGCATAAACGTCAAAATACACTAGCATTCAGCAATGATTAGAATACAGTGTGGATCAGTCAGAACAGCTCTAAACGGTGGTAAATTTAAACACCCACAAGCCCATAGCAACTATGCAGTGAGTTTTTTATGGCTAAACAATATACTTGCATTCAGAAAATGTAAAAATGTAGTTGACATCTATATCTAATGGAAGATTTGTTCTTATAATTTTAGAATCTCAATATGCGGATACCAAAAGCGAATGATCTACTATGTATTCTTTTCCTGCCACCTGTCTCCTCACAGAGCAAGAAGGACCAAACTGCACATCTGGGAGTGCAGGGCAGCTTGTGAAGGATTGCATTTGAAACCTAAAGGTGATGAGAACGTGATGAGTTCAATTTCCGCAGTGCAATTCTTCATCCTGTTCCTCCAGCAAGCCTGGGCACTTTGCAGGCTCTTCACATCTAGCAGTGTGTTCCAGCGTGGGAATAGAGTGACGCCTGGCACAGCCAGAGCAACGTGCCATTTCCTGTAAACAGGCTTATTTATTTCTGAAATGACTTACAGCTTTAACTCATAGTGGGACGATTTTCTTGTTTCCTTGACAAATGCCTCTGTGCTTTCACTCAACATGAGTGAGATGAGGGAAGAAAGTGGGATTCTTCCTGGCCATCCAGTCTTTGCAGAAAGACAACGGCTGTACCTGATGTGTAAGAGATGATCATTGTATATCTGGTGCTGAAACAGCAGATACAGCCAACACATCTTATGTTCAATATGTGTATGTGAAGAATATTATACATTATTATTATTATATACAAAAATAATATAGATTACATTCAACAACCTGGCTGATGCAAGACAGCTGACTTCAGTAATTTTCCATTTATGTTGCACAGGCAAAAGTAGGGTAAAACAAATGTTATTGCTGCCTTCAACAAATGCCATCAATGATTAATTTTGTGAAAGTCTTAAAAAACCTATGGAGGGTTACTGAGATAAGGTAATTAATATTCAGCTGGTCATGTGATCTTAAAATTTTGGCCCCTACGAGGCATCCTACTTCATGTAAACGAGTGCCTTTATTAGGCTACTGATATGATTGGAGACTTCATCTTATGTAAGTTTAAATCATTTTAAATATATAGTACTATTAATCTTTTAGGAGTGCAGCTTTAATGAGAAGAGTACCAGTCCAGTAAGTCCTAACATACAAAGATCATCCACTTTTATGTACATTTACTTTTTTCCTACTGAGGTTATGAGAAATGACTTATGACAACTGAATGCAGGCAGGTGGAGTTCTTTGTGCCTCCACCAGGGGAGCTTGCGAGTGGGGCACATACAGTAGGTGCACAACAATTACTATTCAGAAGGGCCCAACCAAACACTGCTGCATTAAAGAGTAAAGAAGCATGTTTACTTGGTAGTCATGCCAGCTTTTATTTTCTTTTACAGATCCAGGCAATGAAAAGAGTTAAAATCCATTTGGAAAAATCTCCTATTAACAGTCGGATTGAAAGTAAACAGAAGTGAAGCCAGCATCAGTGAGGCCTAATCCTCTTTACTCTTTTGGACTTTTGTTAGCCAATGGGATGCTAACACCTTTTAATGACTTGCTTTATCAAGCGTGGCTTAGCCATTAAAGACCAAATTAAAGTCGCGAAAGAAAGTCAGCTAAAAAAATTAGAGTTGCACCCAATAAATTCATGGTACACTACACTTCTGAAGAGTCTGATCATTTCTGGCACATTATGAGCCAACAGCGATGCTATTTGGCATGAGAAATGCTATAAGACGCAAAGCATTATGTTAATGCCATATGTTTTGTCTTTGATGTACATTGTACAATCTTGGTACTTACATAGTACCATGTAAGTACCATGATACATTTTTTATGGTCATTTAGTTCTATGGTTGCGTATATAATGTATCTGATCTGATCATGGAATCTGATATCAAACCATGTAACAAGAATAAACTTGCATACTCCTTAATTTTATATAAGAGCATTTTTGCTTCTTTTTGTCAAACAAAAACAAAACAAAAAAGAAAAGTTAAAAGATATGGATGATCCACTCTGAACAAAGTAACAGGAAAGTTTGCTTTTCAAGAGACTGGGCAAAAAGCCTGCTGCGCAGCTGCTCTTTTCAGCTTTATTCTGAATAGAAGTTTCCATGTAGGAGACAGAAGCCAAGCGAGCTGAATCACTCTGCACCTGAACATCTGAATCCGTAACTGAATCCGCAAATCTGAATCATTACACTCACCTTGTCCCTCACGCCCACCTTTCTCATACATTTATCATTTTTAACCATAGTTTGAGTCAGTCAAGACTTAAGTTTCATTTCTAACTCTTAAGTCTCTCAGAGTATAAAAGATTTGGTGCTCATAGTGTGTGAAAATGGAGGTTACAATTACACTTTGACAGGAGCTTTACAATATACCCCCCTCCTGCTTGTTCTTAATCTGCCAGTAAAACATAATTCACTAATGTTGTCTTTTAAATCTCCTGTCATCCTATTATAAACTGACATGCTAAACATGATGATGGGCTCAGCATTAACAGGTAAAAGAGCTTAATTTCTTTTTACCTGGACGTCTCACTTTATCTTTAATCCTTTTAAAAAAGTTGTACAGAATATATGTATTATAGTGTATGAATCTGAAGACAGGCATATGGAAGATATCACAGGCTCCTTAAGTACTTAAGGGTCCTGCTTTAATTTGACCTAGTGAGCATCAGTACTTTGACCGTACAGAAGGAGCAATATCTGCTGTCTAATTTAGATTCTGCATTTGTTCTCGCCTTTGTTTCCTGGTCCCATGCTATCTCAGACCTCCACTGGACCAGCCTTCCTGTTCAAATCACCTTGGCAACACTCTTTTGTTTAAGCCCACAGGCAGCATTTACAGCCTTGAATAAAGACAAACTTGTGGACATCACTGTGATGGGTCATAACAAGGCCCAAATGCATCCTTACGATAATTTGCAGGCTGGAAAAGAGACTGCAACAACACAGTGTTTCAAAATAGTGTTGGATATTACAGTGTCTTAAAGGGATAGCACACCCTAAAATTCTTTAATAACCCTATTGTCATTTAATTTCCCTTTTGTCATTCCATAGAACTTTTATACTGTTAGTTTTCCAGCATACGTTTAAATAGTGTTTTTATACTGTTTAAGGCCTCTTTGAAGCTTGACAGACATGGTCACTATAAACTGTTGTACTAAAGTGTCGTGTGAACATTCTTTAAAAATTATCTTTTTGTGCTGCAAAGAGAAACCACACCCTACAGTTGTGGTACAATATGATGGTACAGTAACAGTTTTTGGCAGAACTGTTTCTTTAACAGCTTATTTAAAACAGCTTAATAGCTTTTAATTACAATTCATGCATCAATTAAATAATATTAGAATTACAAAAAACACAATTCCAATCAGTTTAAATATATAATTTGAAAAATGAAAACATAAATACCTGGAAAAACATGGAGAAAGTAAGGAAGGAAGATTCAGGCAGAAGTGGGTTAGCGTATTATAGTTATAATTAAAGGCCCAAGGGTAACATGTTAATGAAATAGCAGTGTGTAAGAGTTCACCTAAAGCATACTCACTCTCCATCTCTCCCTCTCTCTCTCACTCTCTCTCTCTGTGTCCTCTCTAAAGCCCACAAGCAAATCACCTGCTATTAATTGTCCTTACAGTTGCCTGCTGGTTTCGTCTGCAGTCTGCAAGATGTTACAAACCGAATACAACCATATTAAACACATAAAAACTGTTCCGACAGATACAAAATCCAATCTCAAAAACTAATATCACCCCAGGAATTTGTATAAGCATATGTAAGCAATAACAAACCTCTGTTGAGAGGTACAAGCAGTTAAAGGAAAAGTGTTTCCTAGAAAAGAAATTGCACTGCTCAAATTGAACTAAAGTACATGATGGAATGAAGACAGATTCAGGTGGGAGCATCTGAGTACAAACATCACATTAAATAAACATACAAGTCAATCTTTGTAGTTTCCTTAAAATTATATTATGACACACGACTAATGAGACACATTGTGAAAACTGTCAAATATGGTCTTGCACTTCATTACCTACAGTGGGGTTCAAAAATACATGTGAAAATGCTTCTACTTTGCACTTTTTAAATTTAATAGTTTGTGAATTACAAATTATATTATCAATTAATTGCAAATGTTCTTATTATTACAAATTATATCATCAATAATAATTAGAGTGAAAAGTTAAGGTAGAGTGAACATGAGTTTCAGAATATATTCTTTTTTTGGCATGTCCCTCATGTCCTTTAATGACAGTCTGCATCTGCTGAAATACATTTCATACGTTTTTAAAAACTCCGAGCACGATTTAAAATGTTTCAAATAGAAGCTCATGTGCTTTAATGAAGCAAGAAAGTCTGACCTTTTGTTGAAAGGAGTTTTACTTTTTCATGTTTTCTCTTTTCAAAATCCTGAATCTTCTGTTCAGTTCCTGGTTTAATTAGATTCTGAAGACCAGATTCTCAGTGTGGACTCAGACTTTTGAACCTCACAGTATGTGAGCTACGGTTTCCTTACTCTCCCTTTACATACTCTTTCTAGATCTTTTCTGTTTCCACAATATCACAGGTGCAGATCATGCAGTAAAATCGAGATTCTGGAATTTATATACACTGAGTCTTTGCAATATGTTGTCCTTTTGTGGCAACATATTGTTGTTTCTTGACAATATTACCTCATCATTTCAGGTTGTTATCAGCCTCTTTCTTTTCTTTCTCTTTGTCTTGTTGTTGTATTTAGCTGATTTTATAATTAGCTGATTGTACTTTAGTTGTACAAAAATTAAATACTGATTAAAAAGAGATGCAAGCCATATCTGATGAGCAGAATATTATATGGACTTGGGGTACTTTTGACTTGGACTAGTAATCAGCTAGTAACTACACAGGCACACAGAACTGGAAACACTTCAGGAGTTTCAAAGTTTGCATCTAATTAGTTGAATTCTATAGGATTTATGGGTCATTATTTAACACATTAGCATTAAAAGAAGTTTTCCATGCACTATATATTCTTTACAAAATAGGAATATTCTGGATATTCTGTAGAAAGGGACACTTTCAGTTCCACCAAAACCTGTGTTTATAACCTTTTTTGACGTTTTAGTGTTTTACAAATTTAATGTTATCAAGGTAAATTCTTCTTACACATCAACATATAGTATACATCCACACACACACACAAATACTCTCTCCATAATCATCTTCCAACAATCAGAAAACAGCACATCTCACAGATGGTGTGTGAGAAACATTGGTTCTAGAGTTGTGTGTGGCAGCTACTGTGTGTTTCTCTTTCTGACTAGGGAAAAACACCTGCTGAGCGCCTGGCTCACTCACTCTCATCAGCAAACTGACCAGCGGGTAACAATCTCGCCTGCTCCAGCGCTGTCTGTACTGCCTGCACTGCCATGCCCGTGAGTGCAGAGCAGTGGGACGCCACAGATGGTGACAGGAGGAGCTAAGAGCAAAAGAAAGGGGGAAAGGAGTGGAAAGAAATCCTGGCAGGAAATCAAGTAAGCAAGTGAGTGAATGGGTGAGTGCAGGTAGAGTTCCTGTAGGTCAGCTGGTAGAGCATTTTGTTAGCAATGCAAAGGTCATAGGTTTGATTCCCTGAGAACACATGCACTGACAAAATGTCTAACTTGAATGTACTGTAAGTTGCTTTGAATTAAAGCATCTACCAAATGCATAAATGTTAATGTAGGTACTGATACTTCTAACCAGACAATGAAGACTAGAGATAGACCAACATAGCAGACTTATTATTCAACCATATTAACATTATCTGCATCGTAATGCAGATGCCAACGTAATGCTAACCTATATTAAACTGCATTACATCTGCCAACGGCAGTCCTGCTCTTTAGCTATCGGAACTAGTTGTGAAAAAACATATTAATCAAATACCTAAAAACAAATGTTAACAGCAGATTAACAGGTTTGCACCTCAATCTCTCACTTTTTCACTGGCTGCCTCACCCCTGCACACACACACACACTCTGGACAAAGCTGTTATTGCAGTAGACTGCTTGCCTCCTGTCAGCCATCTGGGCTGAGGCAGCTGCTGGGAGCTTTCAGACCCTTCAGTGCCTCCAGAGAGAGAGAAAAAGGAAGAGAGAGAGAGAGAGAGAGAGAGAGAGAGAGAGATGAGGTTGACAACAAGGAGAGGAAGAAGCGGATGGAGCAAGAAAATGGGACATTGGAGTAAATGAGAGTGTTAAGCATAAAGAAAAAGACCACTCTTCCCTAATATTCCTTTTTGTTGTGTTTCTGCAACCAGAACACAAACCAAGCCACAAAACGAAGCATATATCACTATTAGCAGCAGTATTATGACATGAGCTAAATTTTGTATGCAGGGGACTATATTTAGTCTTTGTGAATGTTACATTTATTGGCCTGCATGTTTTGCAATGTAGGGCACAATAAGAAAGCAATAAAACTAGATCTTAAAAAATAAAAGGATGCAATAAAATAATGAGAACCAGTTTATGCTGTGGAAAGTCTAACATTTAAAACCATCTACTTCCACTTACTGTTACAACTAAGATTAGACAGCTTTAAGGAGAATCAATCCCAACCATGACAACATACCCATGATGCACACCCCATGTCCCCACATAAATAATAGCCATGACCTTTGCTAGACCTGTGATGTGTGAGTCATCATGTGCACTGTGCCTGATGCTGAATACAGAACTCTGAAGAACACCAGGATATTATTACAGAGGCTCTTTATTATGTCAGCATCTCCAATACATCAGCAGTAATTGACAGATTATTTGATGAATGTTGCAAATCACCTCATAAAGCAGTAATGTCCTATACATATTGTTCAAAAAGTATTGTTTTCTATTTGAAGCTTCAGCAATTGTGTCCCAGTGGAGTCATATATAAAGGGTTTTGTTCTAGTCTTACTGCCCAACAACTACCTTCAGAAAAACACAATGTATTTGAAGGATCTTTCTGTTTTTTTAACAAAAGCAAATGAACCTTTCATTTGTCAAAAGGGAGAAAACAGAGTTGATTAAAAGCGGACTCATGTGATTTGCGGCTTGGAGATAGGTCAGCACTCAAGGTGATGACAAATAAAGGATGAAGAGGAAATGAACAAGAGTAGGAAGGTTATGCTCAGAGACAATGCAGCACTGAGGCAGAGAAATGTGGAGAAGCTCCACCCACTGACCACTGACAGCCCTCCCCCAATTTATTAATTATTCATAAGTCTGAAAATGACACAAGCACTGTGCTCATGAATGTGGTATCTGGTCCAAGGACTGACATGGCTTTGGTGAAGAAAGATGTCTGCACAGACACTGTTTACTGCATTCCTCACGATCATTTTCTGCTCTTCTATATAAGTGTTAGGCACAGATCAGCAGAGAAATTCAATGCTGTGATTATATGTGTGCATACAGGAAGTATGTGTGTTGAGCTGCAGTGATGTTATATTGTGTTATGTCTATACTACAATGCAGATGATTCCTCATTGTACATAGCTATGTAACCGTAATGTGCTGGGCAAATGTTAAAAACTAAGGTTAACATTCTGCTCTGTATAGCTCTCTGCCTGAGAGGTTGTGGAGACCCTGACAGAGCTACATGGGCCCAGAGGGACCAGACCCTGCATGATAGAAACAAGAGAGAAAGGATGCAGAAAAGAAGACCACAGTCACCTTTGCATCACAACGCCACCATCACTGCACTCTCTGCATATGCCGCCCAGCTAAAAAGAGAGTTGCACAGCACAGCAGAACACAGTGTTCCTCCTCATATTTCTTACCACTGGGACACTACAGCTATGGAAATGAGTTCAGAAACTGAGGGGGTGTAGGAAGCACACACAAACATGTAATACATATTCTGACAGGCCCTGTGCGTCCACCACTAATAATGTATGATTCAAATCTATTTTAAAATAGTGGTTTTAGCAGTACTTGTGTTTGCAGTGCTCCTGGCAGTCCACACTATCTGAAATGACTATGACAAACTCTGTTTACCAACTACACACTCTTATGCCTCATGTGCAGCTTAAAAACTCAATGTGGGTTTAATGGCTGAAATGGCTGAAAAAGTCAATAAAAAAATATTACATAAAATGACTGGATCAACGTGGCTACTTCATGTAACACCAATTAAATTAAAGTAATTATTAGAGTCACCATGAAATAAGAATTGGAGTTTTGTGGCTCTAGGATAAGGAAGCTAATTTAGATGACTCCTTTTGATCAATAAAATATTTTCAAGTATGAGAAAATTCTAAATTCCTAATACCATCTGCCTCTGACTGGATATGACCAACAGAAAATCACAGTTCATGATTGTAACGTAAATTAAAGCCTGTTGGCTATTTAACAAACAGCAATGAGCCCCATTTCACCCCAACTTTCTGTTTTAATAGGAAATGCAACCCAGAAAATAAATATGCATTTGTCATGCACTTTTAGTGGGGGGTCAGATGAAACAGTAATCTTTCCTTAAGGTAAAAACTGCATTTCCACTTTTTTAATATGAGTGGACTGTAATGTTTGGGAAAGGTAATCTGTCAGTGATGTGGTTCAGGTGCCCCCACGACACAAACATCTGTCTAAAACTGCAGCAGCTAAATCAAGAGTTTCCAGATGAAAGCTCATATTTCTCAGATTGTGCCTGTTCTGTGTTGTTTATTATTTTTAAAGCACAGCATGCCTCAGGGCTGGAAACAGATCAAACTCGCTGAATCATATAAGTCTTTGGGGAAAAGCAGGTCAGAGCCAACTAAACAGAGTGACCATGACTGAGCGGCATGAATCCTTCATCATCAGACAGGAATATGGTAGAGCAGCATGGCACTGCTAACATCCTCAACCCCAATCCAAACCACAACGTATTGTACGTTACTTTCTGACATACTGGGTGGGTTACATAGACAACGAATGGTACAAAATGGGTTCCCACAGAGGAAATGATGTGCCTTTGTCTGGTCAGGCAGGCTGTTTCTCCCATCATGCTTTAGGATTTAGATTACAATGACTCTTACATGCTCTTGCATCACAATGTCTCTCAGCAGCAGTCTGTTTAGATTGCGATTTAGATTAGTGTTTAGATTGCGGCTATATCTGAATGTGGAGGGCAGTCTTATGAACACCTAGAAAATGTCTAAAACATCTAGACTCTCCAGATCATGTCAGTTAAACACAGAAAACTTGAACTCAGATGAAAAAATATATGATTACATGAAAAAGAAAAAGTGGCCAACTAGATAAGTGTGTTATGTTTGTAGCATGTATTAATCTCATTTATTGTAACGAAGACAAGGAGGCATGTGGATTGTGTGGATTTGCAGTTCTTCATTCGTGGTCAGACAGGCAATGGTCAAGGTATCGGCAAACAGAGCAATATGAGTTAAACAATGCAGAAGCAAATAGAGGCAGAGATCGGGGCAGGCAGCAAACAATCAGTAACGATAAACAAAGCAATGGTCAAGGCAGGCGGCAAGCAATCAAACAACGGTAAGCAGTCCAAGGTAATTAAACACAATGGAAAAACGCTCAGTGATGTTGCCGGGGCGAAACAAGACTTCGCAATGAATAACATGACTAGAGGGTTTAAATAGAGCGGCTAATGGGTAACAGGTGGTAACCAGAAGTTAATCAGTCCTGGGCATGGGGCTTATGGAAATTAAAGTCCGGATGTAAAAACGAATACTCGAGCGAAGGTTCCCTCTGGTGGCACGGAGGAGGTGGGGCGGAGGTCTCCCCCGTAACATTTATAGATTATATTATATAAAGCCTCCCACAGTTTAAATATGACCAGATATCCTTTATTTTGCATTATGTTGTTCAGTAATAAGCAAGACATGGTCCAATACAGTTCTTATTTATTGTGGTCTGGAGCTTCCACTGAAAAAGAGAAGAAAACCTTAGCCAAAATATCAAATTATTGTTCTGTTTGTGCATGTTCTCTCAAGGGATTTGATTTATCTGGAACAACATTTGTGTTCTGAGTGAAACTAAATTGCCTAAATGACTTTGAACAAGGGTAATACGATACTCTGCCAGGGCACGTATGTAATTGTAAACGCAAACCCACAAATTGATCACAACAGGAATTGCATCTAACTACAGTTAAATAAAGAGATTATGTGATTAGTGCAAGCGTATACAATGAAAATTCAACGCAATCAGTTTTAACATAATTGTTTTTACTATACAACATCTAAAGAGAAATGGAAGTGAAAAAAGCCGGAACACTTATGGGAAATTAGGGGACGCTTCACTCACATATGCTGTTCCACAACAGCTGTTATTCTGTGCATTGTCTGGCAACACACAAAAAGCTCTGGCGTCTTTTGAAACTAATTTTGTTGGCAGTAATATGAATTAACTGGCCAAAATTAGTCTCAATGTAATACTGACTGTTCAAAGAACGGTTGTATTAAATCAATTTCACACTTTAATTCATTTCTTTGTTCTAAATATATTAGTATGGCTGTGATTTCCTCGTCCCTATAGCCAAGTCACATCCATGCTTATATTCAGTACAACAGTACTCTCACTTCTGTGATGTCATGTAAGCATAACAAAATGAGAAATAAGACAGTTGAGACTATTTTTCTCTTTAAGGCAGTGATAATAAGTCTTCTCATGGCCTGCAGAATTGATTCACTATGCATTCAGAAGCATGTGTGACAGCAAGCAACATAAACGCACCCTGTTTTCCCGCACCAAATACGGATTAAGGGTCTATCATCACTGCGGGGAGCGTATCATCAGTTTACACTGTGGCTTTTCATTGCTCCTGTTCATTAAACAGCCAGATCTGCTTATTCCACATCCTTCCTGAGCCTTTTAAAGACTTTTTCTATTAAAAAAACATGTCACTTTTAAATAGCAGAATGGTGTGCGATGGGGTCCAACATGGCTGCTGGACTCCTGAGTGTTCTGTCAGTTTAATGCTGATGGATGGAAAGCATTGGAAGGAAGATTACGAGCCTCGGCTCAGATCTGAGGGTGGATCACAACACTATTTCACTCTTGCACCACGTTCCACGGGAGAACTGAATGCCATAAGCAAAGCGGGCAGAGCCGGAATTGAATCCCTTCTCTCTGCATTCACTAATCCTCTTTTGCACTTGATCAATCATGAGCTTGGCCAAAAGCAATCAGAACATACTGCAAAGAAACTGAAAAGAGAGAGCAAAAACATATCCGTCCAACCACAATCCCCTTTGAGGATGCTGCAGTCACAACCAGTTTGCACCGGTTGTAATAGGTCTTGCTGTCGCTGTGCTGAACAGATGTTTATATAAGTTTATATCAAAGCAATAACAGCAACACTGCATTTTGATAACAATCTATCTTTTTCACTCAATTTAAAGGCTAAACCGCAATGTGCTAGTGAACCGCTCTTATCGTATTGTCATTTTTCAATGAAAGTCTTTTGAGCAACAGCCGCATGCTTCCGTTTTCAATTTTCATCCATTAGAAACATGGCAGTAAGGGCACAAGGCAACGCAGCGGGAAACACCAGCAGCTTTTGCATTTCTGTCTCCATATGTATGCAAATGCTTCCATTATTGTTTGATTTGTAATGCAAAGGGCAGTAATATGTTTCATCAGACGCAACACTTCCACACCCACTGACACTGTGCTCTGCATAAAGTACAAGGGCAGAGCAATGCAGCTGAAAAAATCAGAGTCACTGTTGTGCAGTAACACTAATACACAATATACAAGAACTGCACAAGAACTGATCACATTCCACATTACAAACAGTGTCATAAGGATATATGGAAGAAACCAGGAAACATCATTTTGATTTATCATGTGTTTTGTATAAGAAATGACACATCTGACATGCACTTGTATTATAGTACAACTAAAACATAACTTACGATTACAAACAAGTAATAACAATCGGCAAAGAGATTAATAACAGATATCACATTTACTGACACATTTAATAGCCAGTGTCATCAGCACATCACAAAAATAATTTTTTGTTATTTCACAGAATTAAATCTGTTAAAGCGCATCTGTTTGTGTCACCTGTCAGCAAACAGCCAATATTGACCAAAACAGAATTCAGATATATTAACTTTGCCTAAAACAGAATTTAGATTAAATCAGTTTTATTTCTAAGTGCTTTTCACAAAATGCCTATTTATCTGTAAATCATGTCCAAAATCCATTTCCAATTTCTTTCTGAATGCATTTCTCAGTGCAATCTCCGACCCCCTGCTCCCGACCCAGCATGACTGGAATATTGCTTTGTTTTTAAAATTAAACAGAAAATGTCATGATCACTTATGCCTACCACAAATAAATGATCAGTTGACACCTGCAGCTAACAGACAGCAGAAGAGACACAACAAAAACCCTCGAACCATCCTCCTTCACAAAGAGCTTTCTCAGTCTGACCCCGCCCAATACTGTCTTGTGTAAACCGCAGGAAGTCTGCGTGTCTTCCCTTTCCCAAAGCACACAAACCGCTCGGCACTAGAAAACCACAGCGCTATAAGAAGGCACTATTTCTGCATATATCCTCATCCGATATTGTTGCAAAATAAAGAGGATGAAATATGATGTGTAGTAAGGCTGCAGCCTGTGAGAGGGAAAGTGCAGGAGCTTGGGGCAGCCATTCTGCTCTATGACCCCACCCCATTACATCTTCAAAGACATTTCCAACCCCCCACAAAAACCAGCACGAGTCCTCTGAGCATAGATTGCATGGATTAGCATGTGCTGCTGAGGTGGAAAACCTCCCCCACAGCTCATATTGAATTCACACACCTTATTATATGGCACAAGGCCAGTCATGTCAATTTTAAATGGCAAACAGTTTGTCTTAACTAATGAAAGACTTCCCATACAGACCATAGTTTGGTTTTATGACTATCAGATAAGAGAAAGCCCACACAGAATCAAGATTTTGGCAAAGTGGAATCGCTGCCTTTTTTATGTTCATTCATTCAGTCTTTGGCTATTTTAATTATGGATTATAAGGTATTATGTTAAAAACATTTCACAGAATTCAGCGTATTCTCCTGAAAAATCAGCACAGAAAATGCAGATAATGTCTGCAGATTCTGTCAGAGCACATAAACAGGAGACACCCATGAGTGGAGAATCTGTTTGTGCAGAGAGTTTTCTCATCTTAACAGAGACTTACCGATTGGTGTAGCGTGAAGCGTCTCTCTCAGGCACAAAACTACAAAAGAAAAACAAAAAGATTAATGACAACATCAATCTAGAACGTTAACACAAAATGTTAAGCATTTTGTTAGTATTAGAAGTATTATTATACCATCTAAAGTGAGGAACCCATTTATATTATAATGACAAATGATAGTCAAAAACGCATGATTTTTTTTCACATAATCGTTCATTCTTTGAAGACACACACAGGCATGTGTGTCTGTGTCCCCTTTCAGGGTAGTAACATGACCAATACATCTCTGGCTGCTGTTACATTTTCAGTGAATGATAAATGATAAGGGACAGCTACAAGTTTGAGTGACAGCTGTCAGTAACAAGCATCCAGTGTGCAAAGGAAACAGGAAGCTTCTTTCACTGGCACGTCTCACATTTTGACTCCGTTTGGAGCAGCGAGTTGATTTGCGTGCCATGATTACTGAGCACTAGCTCACAAAGAGCCTGATTCAATCACAGCGCTGCTCCTCTGGCACACAGCAAGAAAGAGAGGAGGAGGAGGAGAAAGAGGAGTGTCCCATCCGAGACAGAGAGAGGAAAAACAAGTGAAAAAAAGCAGACTCTCTCTCTCTCTTTCTTTCTCCTGACAGTGTCACTTGCTCTCCTGTGGGGGTGCTTCTACAAGAGCAGATGTTTTCCATTAGATAAGGCTGATAATGACACCACAGATGTCCCCCACAGACTTTGGTGACTTTGCCAGTAATTTGTACACGTAATTGTAGATGTGTCCTATAAATTTGTCAGTTTCCTAAGGGACATACATCTTCCAGACGGACTGAGGCAAACAAAAATCAGATTTGATGCTGTCACACCCTATTTTCTGGTCCTGTCCCAGTAACAATGAGAAGTAAAGTCCCATCAGCTCCAATCGATTGGGGACGTCAAGGAGGAGAACATCTCTATTTAAACAGGAGAACAGGAGTTCCCAGGGAAATAATTAATCTGAGGCTTTTAGGATTTATGACTCATGACTAACGCAGCATTAATTGCTCAAATAAACAGGAGAAAACATGAGTTAATAATGGAGGAACTGTTTGCATGTCATTTTGACATCTTGCTGGCACATGTTGCTCTTTTAAATGCTGTACAACAGCTTCTTCTTAAGCCACAGTAATAAGTAGAGTAGGATTAAATGCCATGACAGCTAAAAATACTGAGAGAAAGGGGAGGAAATAGGTATATGCATTCTCTATAATTTAAAAGGAGCAGTTTGTTTTTCAAAAATAAAAATCTTTCACCCTCGACCCTATGTCTTTTAAAACCTATATGACAACTAATGAATTAACTGAAGCAAAATACCCAAGTTGTTTTCTATCCAGTAAATGTTGACTTAAACATCAGTCAGTCAAGCTATCATGGCTTCAATAGGGTCTGAATACAGTTCAGAATTCAAACAAACTACCTTTATGCAGTTGAAAACAGCTGAGCTATTCTGCTAAATTTGTTGTTCAACAGAAGAAGGTAATTCAGAAATGGAACAACATGAGGGTGAGTAACTGATGACATAATGTTTAATTTTGTGTTAAGTATCCATTTAAAATGCGCGCGCGCACACACACACATGCTTTCTGCTGGACTTACATTACCATCTTTTTCTGTCTCTCTCATGAAGCTGTACCCTCAAAACCATTTTGATAAAAGCCATCTGGGGCGGAAGCACAGTCTAATTTTCCATCCAAATCCTGTCAAATGGCAGGACCGCGCTGGCTGCCAGCAAATCAGTGCGGCTAAAATCCCCTCTCCACCCCTGCAGACCTCAAGCTCAATGGCCTCTCCTCTATTACGGGCACAGAGGGACAGAGTACAGGCACTGGTGTCAGCTTAATGGTGAGGCTGCCTGAGAAACCAGCGAGGAGGATGAATGGAACGAGGAGGTGGACAGGACAGGTGAGCTGAGAGATATGCTCTCACCATCTGTCCATCATTGGCCTTTGATTATGAGGTTGGAATGTTCCTTGACACCATTAGATGACTGGCTCTTTACAGAACGTTCTAATAGCTCTGCTGTATTGTTACTGTTAAAAGCAGTAGGCCAGTATACAGATGGCCATTCCTTATCACACACTAAACAGAAAATATTTTTATCATTGTATTATAACAACGTATATTAGGAAATCCATCTATTTCACTTACCATAACAGTTTCTGTCATTTCCACGCAATTTGATGAGTTTTCAACTATTTTAACTTGATTTTCTTAAACTCAATCAGTAATTAAATTCAAATTGATCAAGAAAGTGCAATAAATGCAGCTGCAGACCGTACCTTTAAATTTAAAAATTCAAGGAAGTTTAAATGTTTTACAGTGCGTCTTATTTTGTAAATAAAAGCCTTCCCCTGAAGCTTTAAAATTGAGTCATTTACTTTTTGTGACAACAGTAGTTCTCTGAAGTATCACTTTTAAACAGACAAAATTTCATCCTGTTTCTATAACTAACTACATATTTTTTCATTCCAAACAACTCGGGCCACAGAGAACAGTGCATCAACTCAGTGCATCAACAGTGCAGATGAAGGTAAACGCAGCTTTTTGTGTCTTCTAAAGAGTGCTGCATTTGGAGTGAAGAGTGAGTACAGTCTGAATCAGGCTCCCGCGGGAGAAGATCATTTTTCAAGGAAAGGTGGAAAACAATCTGTGCTTCTTGGCAAAGGCTAGTCATCAACCCAGATAATAGATGCACCTTTTATCGCACCACAGGTATTACCACGTTTATTTTATACTATGCGGCCTTCGTGAACAAATAACATCGGTGCGCAGACAGAGAGGTTGTCACAGTAGTGTTGTGGGATTCACACACAGAGCTTTATTACAAGACCTTTGTTGTCTGTTCATCATGATCTGTGCTGTTAAGGTGTCATATCCTGCCTTACTGAAAACACAGTTCCCTGTGTTAACAGACTCCACTAAGCCGCCTTTTTCCTGTTTGTTTCAAAACTTGTTGTTATACAGTCTCCTCTGATAACAGTCGCTTTTATTTATACAGCAGAGTGTGTATCTAAAAACAATCATAAAGCTCACTTTACTTTACAAACACAGCACAAGAAATATATCAGGGACCTAAAGAAAACATACACATAAATAAAAGAAAATAACACAGTCAGTTTATTTCATTAGTAAAAGTCTAAATATACTTTGAAAAAGGTTAGTTCTTTATTCTTTTGCAGTTTCCCACAAACGTGTACATTTACAGTGTGTGAGACGATGTTAATAATGTCTGTCAATAATCTTGCTAAAGCTCCAGGTGACTCCCGCTGAATCCTACTGCTTCTCATTCGGATTAATATGATGATTATTCACAGCAATTACAGCATGTCAGGGATATTGTTCACAAACTCTGCCTCTGGAACAGAGCGTCGCTGTCTGTGGTGCTGAAATTCAGATGCCCATCACAGGAACAGAATTCCATCATTCTGGTGGAGATTCTTCTGTAGCTTTCGTGAAATATCATATATTGTATATGTAGCTACTGTAGCACATATAGAATATAAGAACAGCATTGTTAGCATTCCCATTTATCTAAATTGCAGCTGATTGGTTGGTGTATGCACCCTCGAAAGTATGTGATTTAAATTCTGTCACCGCTGCTGATGGGCGCTCTGTTCTGGGCAGGGAGGATTTTGAGCCAATCACCTGAGACAATCGTGCCATGTAATTAATCACTTTGGAGCTGTAGAAGAAAGATTACATGACAACACTGACAGGCTAATACAAGTGCGTGAAAGGCAGTAAAAAAAAGTCAATTTCATGCTTTTAAGAGCACTCCAAAAACTTGAAAAAAAAATGCACAGGAAAAACATGTTCTATTATATAATAAAAACCTGCAGTTAGGGATGTGCTTTTAGTATGCACAGCTACTATTAATAAGCTATGACTGAAAATACCTTTCAATGCCACAGCATAGCAGAATGCTGTAGTTATGCTAACCAACCAAATTCTGACCCATGTAAGAAATAATTTAATAAATAACTAAATAACAGCTGTGGCCTATGCTTTTAATTATTAAACTACCCAATCAGAAACATCTGCCCGTGATTCATTTTGCACATTTGAGTTTTTTAGCATTTTGGAGGGCAGAGCTTTAAGGAAAGTGTGAGGGGTAAGTCAGCAAAACAGTTTTTTTATTTTATTTTTTTAACTTAACTTCAGTTCTATAAACTTAATGGAATGTGTTGCACTGGTGAGTAATCAGGTCTTCTGCCAGAGGCTAAAGGGAATGACCTGGATGAGTGATGTTAATCCAAGTCTTTCCCCTTCGCTCTTTCATCTGTTTCTGTCTCCATAAGCTTCATTTCACCGTCCCTATGGTGCACACTTACTCTCTTAGACTTCTTCTCTAAAGCACTCTGTCTCTTTGGTCTTTCTCTCCACCTCTTTTTATTTATTCTTTTTGTTATTCAAATGCCTTTCTATTTCCTTGTTCTGAAGTATGAGCACTGGCTATAGACTAGCAGCCATCAGTAATGCACCAGACCTGCTGACATCCCAGCAGCCACAGCCCAGCAGGTTCTGCTGGAGAAAAGAAAATCTATTCCCATCGATCTCTGTCCTCACACAGGCCTTCTTTACAACACACCTTCATTTTACAGGCTTGCATACACCCCTTTTCCCTGCCATTTACACCCTATTAACCCCTACATAAGGTTATAGTCTGCCATGCTGATTTGCCTTTGTTCCATACACTGCAGAAATACATGGATAAGATTTTTAAAGACAAAGCGGGTAACAAGAGCAGCCTTAAGGGTCAAGATGAACTGCACTGATCTGTAAAAAGAACTGTAACAAGATTCCAGTGCCAGGATTTGACAGGATCAGGAATTTGTCCTATAAAAAATGTCTTTCAAACCATTATTTTGTAAAGAGGGCCAAATTTTTGGACACGTAACAGTTGAATGTAATATAAAGAAATACTATAACTTGAAACAAATCATTACAGTGGGTGTTTACTAAAAAAGCAGCACTATAACCATTTATTTGCTTTGTTTCAGACGGTCTAAAAGAGAGTAGATAATGGTCATTATCAAATTATGACTACATTATGTTTTTAGAATTATAAGTGAACCAAGCAAGCATGGGTAAATTAAGCTAACCACAAGTTCAAATATTATATTGTATATGGTTTTGAATATATGCAAGATCTCAACTTTGCCTTGAGATTAAACCCCAACAGTGATTACAACATTTTGTTGATTGGACATTTTCATGCCAGTGGATGTTGTCTTTTAGGTTGCACCTATTTTTTAATCACATTAAATGTAATGAATTCATTAAGTCTTATAATATAAAGGGCACAGAGAACTCACAAGATGAGAGGCTTTATTTTGGCGGTATGTCGGATGCATCCAGTAAGGAGGTTAGAAATCTGTCTAATAAAGTCTGAATTTGATTAGCGTTAAACCAAGAGTGACTAATAGGCCAGGGAGTCTTTTGGAAGTGCTGACACAAACTCTTTCGTGATGATTTTAAAGTCATTATCTCTTAACTTTAAAATGGCTTCTTTCAATGCCCTACTTACACTAGCAAAGTTACTGATGCCAGAGTGAGACTGTGATTTGGTTTGAACCCTCTGTGGTTTATCTATTAACATGTGTTTTATTGTGAGGCTAAAACGAGGAGATCTAGGCTTCAAGCATTTCTTCAGTGCAGCACATGAAGCTGTTAAAGCAATTACATCTATGCAGAAGACACAGACCTGTCAACAGGCATTTCAATTGCTATTCATTTATTCTCAAAGGCTTAAAGGCATCAAATATATGCCATATATTAAGGATGTGTGTCACCCGTTCAAGAACAGGCCTCATTGTAGAGATGGGATATATCTGTGAGTCTTATTGACAGACAAAAAATCCAGACACCTGCTGTCCTCCAATAAGCATGTGTGGGTCTGCACCACATCCTGTTCACTGATATCCATCTGTATGGAGCCTATACCTTTGCTGCTGTTGTGATATGGGTACCATAAATGCATTTTCAGACCCATCAGTCAGAGCACCCCCCAGATCCATGTACTTAACTGAGGAAATGACACTTTCATCTCCACGGTAAAGTTCATCCCTGATCTGTCAAGCTGTGAGACTGTCTGTCTTATTCTTGAGGTAATGTCAGAATATAAAAAGGCTTTAGCTTTCCACAGATAGCTAGCTCTCAGACAGCTCTTCAATCAGGGGGTTAACATCACATTGTTTCTCTGTCTTATTATCATCCTCTAGCATTGCTTCCATTCATTTTCATTTAACCAGAAGACAAGATCTGGCGCTCTTAAAAACATTCTCAAAATGGCAAAAAAGGTTTGCTCTTAAAACAAAATTGCCTGGACTGATGTATCTGGTAACTATGCCTAACACTAAGATGGAGTGATTTTAAAATACAAACATTCACAAACACACACTCTCTTTGTTACTTTCTTTGAAACAGCACACCAAATTACACAGGCTTGTTTTAAGAGTATTATTTAAGAGAGAAGAAAATTGAAGTGCACAGAAAGAACAGCAGAGATTTTCTGCTGTGTTCCTCAGATGGGGCTTAATCAACAGCTGTGTCTTGCAGAGTTTATGAACTGCAAATTTTAATAGCAAAGGCTGTTTGGTAAATTCTGCTGTCCTGCTGTCACAGGGGCTAAAAGAGGCCACAATCCTTTTCTCACAGTGCTGAAAAGTGCCTACTGCTGTTTGAGAGAGAGAGAGAGAGAGAGCGAGAGAGAGAGTTATGCTTTCTTTGCGTTTTTTTCCAGATACTACACAGAATCTGATTTAGAGGGTGTGTCTGGATAGCTTTTCACATACAAACGCACGTATACACGTGCACCCTTCATAAGACAAGGTTACTGCTACACACAATTAGTAATACAAAACGGCATGATTCTAAAATCAAGCATTTTTTTCAAACCTCCTGTTTGAAACTAGGCTGAGGTTTATGTAAAGACTTAACATAGACAACTGTAAAAAGAGTCTTTAAAGTTTCAAATGTTGACTAATTTACAATAGTCAACTAGTTACTAGTTAGCTAGTTACACTAGCAAATGTTAAATTTTTTATACAAAAAAACTAAAGGCAGGACAAGATAATGTACGCGTAACATCAATTATTCACTTCTTTATACTTCTTTGAAAGTATTTCACAATGATGAAAACATGAAATGTGTGTTATATCTTTAATGTGGCACACATTGCTATTAACGTTCATTTTACTAGAAATATCTTTAGCTTATAAAGCTATAAAGTATTTAGTTTTGTAGGTTTAAACAAACATCCTTATCACATCAACACACTAAACCCTGGCAGCAGGTGCATTTGCTTAGCAGACTGAAATCACTGCCTCATCTACATGCTAATAGAAATCCATCTCTCAGAGAAACCGGCCAGCTAATGATCAGCCCTATTGAATACACTGAAAGCTTAAGTGCTAATAATGATATAACTGAAGCTTGGTGAGGGAAAAACAGCCGATAGAAAAACACAGCACCTGCAGACAGGAGAACAGATATGTATTGATGAGCAGCTAAACCTTGAGTTACCTGCTCATGCATATGCACTGTGATACTTTGTTTGTCAGTAGCTATCAATTGTTTAATTGTCCTTTAAAAGTAGAAGCAAACAATTACTTTGTCAAGAGGCAGGTTTATCAATGTGATTGCCAGTACCTAATTGCATTTGTTACTACAAGCAAGGTGCAAATTACACAGGGCCAGACTCCTTTACAGCTGAAATCTCCCAGAAAGATATCAATCAAAATTAAAATGTTGGGAGACGTCTTAAAAACAGACATATACTACAATGTTTTATTGTAAATATTATTGTTCTGTCTAATTAAATGTTTTTCAAATAAAATGGCTTATAGGCAGGCCCAATAAATGTGCAAAAAGCTCACAACCACATATTCATTCATAAGACACGTCAGCGAATGGACCACAGAGCATAATGTACATGTCAGTATAAGAAACAATTTGCTTCTATCATGGTTCTTTAACTGACATGTCCTCAACTGAACATTTTGCGAGAAAATGAGCATAGCACTTGCAATGCCAATGTCATGGAAATGTCAAAATGACATTTAAACAAACTTGTTCGTCTCGTAAATACGATCATTCCGACATGACTTGGCGCACCATCAATCCATTACATACGAATTGTAATGTGACTGGATCTTGGTTTTTGCAGATAGTTCTGGATTAAAACAGACGTGAGGACAGGGGGATTTGTTCTCTCTCCACCTGTGGTCCTATTAGTTGTCGAATCCTCCATGTTATTAAAGACTGAGAGGAACAGCAAATGGATCGTCTGATCTCATTCCAGTCAGTCTGCTGAGAGTGAACTCATTCAGATGAAGACAATGGTGCCTGAACTGGGTAAAATCAAGTTAGCTCATTTAAATGCTAATGTACATGGATCTATAATGGCAGGCTAACTGTGCAGCAGCTAAAGGAGAAAGATTTATTGCTCCTTCACATATCTATACTTGCTCTGGATCCATTTCTTTCACCCAGTGTGTTTTACAAGCAAGGCTTTGTCTTTTCTTATACCCGGAATAACAAATATTTTAGGCCTCAAGGAGAATCCATTGGTGGTACTTTAAATGTAGGTTGCAAGTTTGACTTACATAAATAAAACTCTTCGATTTGAATACACCTCCACGCGTTTATCGTGTTGATGAGTCAGCCTCTGTATATGAATAGCTTTAAGCAGAGACTGCAGTGATTTAAGGTGCCGTTGTCCCAGCAGGGACCAGCTTCTGTGACCTTCAGACTGCAGTAAACACCGGCAGCTATGGCACAAGTGAATGACCCGAGGGTGTGAACAACAAATATCAACACATCATCATCTCTTGACAGAGAACGGGTCAGAGCAGCTTTTCCCCAGTCAGCACACAGCACAACACACTACACAAGAAGCAGAAAGCAAAGATATCATTTTCTCTCATCCTATTGCAATAAAAATCTTTTTTTAATTCATGTATTATCTTGTGTAGACATTGCTATTGACAGATAAGAAGGCAGCACACGACTCATTGTCATTCAGTGAGGCTGCTTTTTAGCACTGCTGAGAAATGGAACACAAACACACTGCAAAAGACATTTTCACCTTCAAAGGTGGATCTTGACATATTTCTCATCTCTCTTCTCTGGAGTGATGTGGAAGACTTTAAAGCTGAAAGTGGGTGTAACAAATTATAAACAAGAAGGATCAATAAATTCTACAGAAGGCAGACATGTGTGCCCCAAGAAAGGATATTTTCTACTAGGAGTCTGAGAAGCTCCTGTGCTCCATCTGTTGTTCCACCTCCATTTGCCACACCTCACAATCTGTGATGTGGAGCCACGCCCACTGCCAGCTACAGTTTATATACCAGCAACACTTCACTGGCCACTGCCTCAGTCCCTTTACTCGGTTTAAGATTGACTCCAATGCTTACAGTTTAATCACTGTTTTTATGAAATACTATTATGAAGTAATACTATGTAGCTTGTTAATGTTGGCATATAAACACTGCCCTGAAAAGGGACACTTACTTAAGCCACACTATAAAATGCATCAATGTCACTGTATTACATAAACAAACATGAACCTAAGCGGCTGATTTATTTAAATGAAAAATAGCTCCAGCACACTTAAAACATGTTCCTAACAAGACATTTGTAGGTTTTAAAATATAACAAGTATTTGTGTACTTTCTGCTCCTAAAGCTTAATCCATAGTTCAAGCAATGATATGCATCTGATACATTATATATCCACTTACAATGACCTTGGGATCATGACCTTGGGAAGAAATTGCAAAAAAAAAGTGATAAGGTCTTCCATTTGTTTGCAGATGCTACTTGGCTTGATATTTTGTTTTCTTATGTGCACAGACATTGCATAATGACATTCAAACATTTTTCAAGTCTGGCTGAAGTGTCTAAATCATTTTTGGGGCCATGCATGTGTCAGCCAGAGGTTATAGAGGTGATGATGATCCTTGAGTTTCTGGCTTTTTTTTCATCCAACCTCACATCTTAAGGAGTTTTTTCTTGCAACAGTTGCCTTTGGCTTGTTCACTGGGGTTATTACTGTTGTCTGCTCAATAAGGGATATTGGCATTTTCTATACAAGTGTCAACAGATGCATCTTAGACAGGAAGAACAGAGATAGCATAAGAACAACATTTAGAAAAAGGATCCAAAACTAGAAAGTAAGTTATTCACCAATTATAAAAACACTCAAATTCCAAACAAATGTGTCTAACACAAAATGCCAACCACGTTAAACATGTATACCTACAAACCATGCATAGATGTTATAAATCAGCTCACTCATTTAGATGAACATGACAGATGTTACATCAGAACGGGGGATAGTAAACATGCCAAGAGACATGAATTAATTACTTTTTCAAGGAATACACAGATTTGGTAATGATGAAAAGATAAAGAGCAATGTTTTTTATAATCTTGTGTCAGATAGACTTTTCAAGAGTGAAAAATTGCTGCCCACAAACTGTTCTGTGATTCTTAGACTTAAATACAAAATGTTCTCTTCTTATTTTATCAAGCATTGGCAGGACAAAAGAACTTTTAGTAAGTAATTAAAATCGCATGGTGGGCTGCTCCCCGCCCCCTCGTTCAAAAATGCAAATGTCTAATTCTGTACCAGGAGGAAAGCAATAACACAAAAGGCTTCATACATTATACTGGCCTGACAGCATGCTTCTTTCTCTCACAGTGCATAAAAGACACTTGAGCATATTTTTGAAATCTGACAAGTCATCCTGCTTGACTGCTCTACTATTTCAAAAGTAAACATCAGACTGACATCAAAGGAAACGGGAGATACATTCATGCAGGCAGCCTCTGTTGGATTCACTGATCTATGATATAAACATCAATATTAATCATTCCCCACTTTGATCAAAGGACACGAAAGCAAAGCATTGTGGGGTTTGTGTCCAGTGATGCATCTCTGTTTCATCTCATTCCACTGCACGTGGGGTAAAAGCTGATAAGAAATGTCATTTCTGGTGTAAAAAGCCCAGCAACCAAACCTTTTTAAAGTAAACGTCATATGTAAAGGTAAAACTGAATGCCACATATTTTCCAATCAGTGAATCAGTAAGAGATTTTTTTATTGAAAACATGATCCCATTCACATTTATCAAAAGTAGCAACAACAAATCAATACCTGACAAAGTATGAAACCTCACAAAAACATCTCTACCTCTGTACCGTGGCCAATAATATGAACTAAAATATGACCATGAAAGTTATTGTAAACCACAGTGTGGGCGAAGCTTTACTTGAATCATGTTTTTCTACACTGTATTTACCACATTCTGAAAAGCCACAGGCACACTGCTATAACCCATCCTTGATGTATTCTACTCTAGGGACATTAGCTTGCACTAAATTTGTGAACTACGCTAAAGGCACTGCAGATTTCCTGCTGATGTTTATCACTGGCAAGAATTTTTCCATTATTTTCATCAGCCCTAGAAAATGTGCTATGGACTATCTAAATGGACCTCTTAAGAACCAGTGAGCTTCGACTAAAAGCAACAGTTTTAGCAATTTGTAGCTTTGGAATTCATATTAAACTGAACAAGAATATTATTCTCTGACCCATGTCCTTCTCTGACTGGACTCTTACATTGTGTGGTGTTATTATACACAGACACAAGACTCAAAAAACTTAACAGGAACACATATATCAGAGAGATTGCCAACCATGACATCTCACAGCCACATTAATAACAGCAAAATATTCCTTCACTAGAGTCAAATTACTTAAAGTGAGTAACCTCGCCTCTCTCTCTCTCTCTCTTCCTCTCTCTTCATCTTCCGGATTCTACGAAGTCCAATTTAGAAACTTCCTACTGGTGCATAAATATCATCACAGCATGCTTCTGCAAACAGTGTTTGTCCTTCAGGATCAGAGCAGCACATACAACTGTTACTAGAAGGGCTCTGAAGGGATGGGTGGGGCAGTGTGTGTGTGAGAGAGAGAGCAGGTTGCCTGGACAAGAGAGCAGCAGGAGACTGTTGTGGAGACGGAACCACCAGCTGGGATCACACTCAGGAATCATCCACCTTTATAGCATTCACACTCGTTCCAACTCTCTCTCCTACACAACCCTAAAGTGTCTCTATATGCCTAAATTTGCATGTGTATTTTAGATAAGTGAAATACTAAAAGACTTGACAACTATTCTGAAGTATCAAGTACAAAGATGAAGAGCAGGTGTGGCTTATAACATATTTTCTCATTTACTTTGAATTTTTATGTGATTGTATCATCTTTTATAAAGAACTATTAAGCTTGAATCCTCAAGGCATATTTTCTGTTAGTGAAATAGTATTCTGATTTTATTGATCAGTTGAGGGGAGTGGACCAGCTATTGTTCTCTGGACAAAAAGGACTTCATCTTTTACAGCTGCAGTCACAAGTTTGAGCTTAAAACCTATATTTGTTGCTTAATTTATTGTTGGTGATGATAAGCTTCACAAATCAGCTAGAACTAGGAGAGGACCAGAATTAGAATTTTACCTATAACCTCGATTTTATGTGACAGGTGCTAAAGGAAAATTATTTAAGTACAGGTATTAGAATATCAGTATATTAGGGTAGACCGCAAAATCCCTGCACAAACAGCAATCCAGTAGTTGAGGTATATAACATTTATCACACAAACTTCCTTTCTACCACCCGCTCTTTTGGAAAAGTCTTTCTTTTTAACGAGGCGCATCACTTTGTCATTTTCACATTTTAAGCCGCGTGAATGTTTATTAGGGACTAATTGAGAGAATTGTTACATCAAAGCGCTCGAACGAAAACGAGTTTAAAGAAAAACAAAGAAATCATGATCATTTCATATGCGCAATTTCTTGTTTACTGTATAAAAGATTTCAGATCGGATGAAAAGGAAAGACTTTGGATGAATGACTGTAATATCTAACAAATATCCAGGATTGGAGCAGTGGGTTTGATGTTACGCCGTAAGGATGAAATCCTGCCGTGTCCTCCACTGTACACGAACGCATCTCTTCATTCTGCATCCACATGCTACAGTACAATAAAACAAAATTAAACAAAAAAAAATCAAACCTGCCTACCTGCATAACAACTGGTGTTTGGATGTTCACATGAAGAAGTCCTCCGTGTTCAGGGGTAGAGAGTGGAATCAAACCGTCCGACAAACCCCTCGGCGCACAAACACCGCATAACAGACTGACGAGAACGCCAGCAGATAACAAGAACGACAGGGGGCGCTCTATTGCAGCTCTGCGTTAAACATCACAAACCCCACCCGAGACAGAGTGAGTGAGAGAGAGAGAGGTTGTAGCTTTCATTGTGACGAGTTCCTCTTAAAAAGATGCTGTTTTAATTTTATATAAAACAAGTCTTCATCAGCAAATCAACGTCTTGCTATTAATTCTTCTTCTTTACAATGTGTGTTCATTCTTGAATTAATCACCATATAAAATTGATGTGTATCAAAATACCCATCAAAATACAAAAAACGATGCAATACAGAATCGTCAGCAGCTGTCCTTGATGGCTTGTGGCGTAACTTATTCACAGACATTTGTTTTGCACTTTGAGGATTTCTACTAATGCATAATGCATTCCTGCTTCACTGTAAGACCAATTAACAATATGACATTACATAACATGAGATACATTTGTGCTGTTGCCACGAACCATCTTCTCTTCTCCTAAAATGTATGATTAAATGTAAAGTGTAATCACAGCAGTGAAACAAATACTGCATTAGCCAAACAACTGCAAAGCTGATATAATAGTGATCAGTTATTATACAGAAATTATTTCCTGTCTCTTTTAAATTGTCCTGAACCAAACATACACAAATGTATTTCTCACAGCAGTAAAACAGCTTCCAATGCCCCAGATAAAACCAGACATGTGGTTTGGATAACTGTGCTGTTAGGGGACCTGCCACTGGGATACTGAAGACAACGATTACCATGCAGCTCTTCTTGCATAATGTTTAATCCAGGAAGGATTCATATTATGACGTTCTACAATATGGCAAAGCATATAAAACAATTTACAGATTTTTATTAGAAAACTCTAAAATATACTGTTCTTCATGAAAGATATTTTAGCTTAATTAAAATAATATTGATTTCAACCAGTGTAATATTCTTTATTTTTGACTTATTTTCCTCATATCAGATTCACAATAATGTCTCAGTTTTCCTATTAAAATAGTTTACTCATAAATGCAATTCTTCACTACAGTGTATTAAAACTTTTTCACAATCTAATGCTGGCAAAACGTGGAGATATTTAAAAAGGTCTGACAGGTTAAGTAACAATTTCCCTGCCAGATAAAGTGAAATGTCAAAAACAGCTTGAAATGGCAAAATATCCTTCTCATTCTAACAAATGAAGGAGACGACAATGGAGAAAACTTCAAACAGGACCTTAGAGACCACACAGTGAGAAAACCACCAGCCCACAAACACTAGTTCCTAATCTCACTCCTCCAGTTATATCCAAAAGAAGCAGCTTTAAGACACAAGAACAAAGTCAACTTTCGATTTGGCACTGCAGTGGAGAGATGGGTTTGGTCCAAGTTGTCTCCCAATTACATGGTTCTCAGACAAAAAAGAAAACCTCCCATCTGTCTGCACTATTGAAAGCCAGATGAGAGGATTTCAGTTCACATTCATGAGCATGAGCGAGACTTGCCTGGCTTCTTATACTTTCATAACATAAAGTAACTCCTCCTTCTTTTTAAGAATTTTATTTTGTAGCATTATAATAACATTATACATAATGTACATAATGGAAATTATGACAAAGATTACCAGTGAGTGTGTTTATAAATGCCAAAAGAAACAGTGTCACCTAACAAAAATGTATTTATTCAATTTAAAATATCATTACATAGTAGTGTTGTAGTACTCGAGTCCGGTCTCGGACTCGAGACTGGTCTCGAGACCATTTTTTGCTTACTCGTCTCATCTCAGACTTGAAAGCAAAAATACTTGGTCTTGACTCGGTCTCGACCTTCATTGGAAGGAGGTGGACTCGTAATTTTAGACCGAGACAACGAGACCGTTTTCCCCATGTTTTTAAATGTGAACATTTCATGGTATATATTCGGTAGACTGAATATATATATATATAGTTTGGTAGACAAGTGTGCCAGCTAGACTGCTCCTATAGCCAACAATCCCCACTCTACCCTTCGTGAATTTAATGGTTGAATATGATACTTGGGTGATGTTAAATGTAAGTAAATCATGAAAATCTGCTCTTTTTTGATCGGTCTCGATGCGGTCTCGACTCCTAAAGACTCTGTCTCGACTTGGACTTGCTTCCTCAAAGACTCGGCCTTGACTCAGACTCGACTGTATTTGAAAACCTACGTACTCGGTCTCGACTCGGTCTCGACCCTTCAAAGACTCTGTCTTGACTCGGACTCGGCATAGGCGGTCTCGTCCCCATCACTATTACATAGGAAACAAATATGGGCTAATTTAAAAAATGCCAAACACAGCTTAAATAAAACAAGTGAAATTCTTTTCTTGCAAGGTTGTTAAATCAAATATTTCGATTCTGTCATCTATTACTCACCCATTAAGCCATTTAGCCTTATCTTGTACCAAACACAAATAACAACTTCTGTGGAACACAAAAGATGTTATGCAGAATGTTAGTGACTGACAGACTTGGTCTTTATTCACTTTCATTCTACAGAAAAAAATATTAGGAACATTCTTCAAAATTTCTTGTTTTCCAGTAAAGACAGAAAATCGTATGTGTTTGGAAAGACATAAGGGTAAGTGATTTTATATTTATGTCAAAGCTGAGCAACCTAATCAGATGTTTAGATGTTTAGTCTCTGCTAGATAAAACAATTACTTGAAGGCATGTGTGTGCCTCCAAATGTCTAGGCTTGCTCTACTCCATTAAAATCATTAGGGTGGAGAAACATTACAGGCTTGTCATGAGCTCCTATCTGTGGCTCTGGGCAGAGCAGTCTGATTTCCTTTTCCTCAAGTCAGCCATTGCTGTATTGATATCATTAACCTGCAATCAGACAACAAAAAGTACTAAAATAGGTACACTGACACTACACTATGCAAGTATAATATTTAATACACTTCATAACTGTATTCTGGCAACTAGCAAACTGACTTTTAAGTATGATGAAGAAACCTACAATAACTTAAACTCACGAGCCATTAAAAGGAAATTTAGCTCCTGAGTAAATTAAAGTCAGTAGTTTTGCTCTGCAGAAGTGAACGTAACAAGAAGCTTGGAAAAGCACTAAATTGAATTTTACATCCTTTTTCAAAATATATTTGGTACTACAATATGCTTTTCTACAGTCATGGCCAAAAATATCGGCACCCTTGCAATTCTGTCAGAAAATGCAACACTTCTCTCAGAAAATTGTTCCAATTGCAAATGTTTTGGTATTCACATGCTTATTATTTTTGTTTGCACTGGAACAGCACAAAAAAAAGAGAAGAAAAGTCAGACTTGATAAAATTTCACACAGAACTTAAAAATGGACTGGAAAAAATTATTGGCACCTTGTCAAAATGGTAAGAAATAATTGCTTTTCAAGCATGTGATGCTCCTGTAATTTGTATGTAGAAACACCTGTGGCAAGTAACAAAAAAGATAGACTGGAGTTTGCCAAAACTTATGTGAGAAAACCACAATCCTTCTGGGAGGATGTACTGTGGACAGATGACACAAAAGTAGAGCTTTTTGGTAAAGGACATCCTGGCACTGTTTACTGAAAAAAATTAGACCTTCTAAGAAAAGAACACAGTCCCTACAGTCAAACATGGTGGAGGTTCAAAGATGTTTTGGGGTTGCTTTGCTGCTTCTGGCACTGGATGCCTTGACTGTGTGAATGGTCCAAGGAATTTTGGGCGCAACATAGTGGCCAGTGTCAGAAAGCTGCATCTCCACCAGAGATGGAGTCTTCCAGCAGGACAATGACCCGAAACACACTTAAAAACCAGACATGAAGTGCAGATCTGAATCCCTTAGAGCACCTGTGGATTGATCTCAAAACATCAGTTGGGAGAAGGCATCCTTCAAACCTGAATGACCTGGAGCAGTCCGCAAAAGAAGAGTTGTCCAAAATTCCAGTAGAGAAGTGTAAGAAACTCATTTATGGTTACAGGAAGCGATTGATTTTAGTTCTATAAACTTTGAGATTATATAAACGTTTTCTTTTTAACTAACGCCATAAACAGGAGCTCTTTATGGCAGTAATTAATTTATATTATTTTTCCCGTGGTAAAAAATAAATATTAAAAATAATTAACAAAATACATATAAATTAATAATAATAAAATAAAGAATAAAGGGTATAAAATGGAAAAGATGCATTCAGAAAATAAGCAATGAAGTATAATTGTTAAGTGAAAATGTTGAGGCTATCCGGAACGTAATACAGCGAGTCGTGTTTCCGGGGGTTGTGTTTATCAAACGCACGCTGGATTCCATTTGTCAGTGATGGTTAAAAGGAGCACCAGGAGTACTTTGCAGAGCGTTTTAAAGCTATTAAACGCTAAAACAGCGCATACCCAGAGCTATTTCTCGGGTAAGATATTCATGGATCGTTTGACTGTTTTATTAATACGGATGTGTTTGTTTCATTTGAGTTGGAAACTTTTGCTGTCTAACAGCTTTTAGATTATGCAGTAATGCGAGTAATTTAAGTATGCATATTTATAACGTTTTTATTGGTGTTCATGATGTTCTGGCAACAGCAATTCTGGAAAGAGCTAGAGCTCCAGAACACCGCGTTTGAGGAAGCAGTTGGGCAAGCTGTCACAGATAATGCTTAACGATACTTAAAGAAATAGAGTGATCTAGAGGATGGTGATAATCAGGATTTGGAAGAGGAGGGTGTGGAGGAAGATTTACATGATGAAAATGAGGAACTTAAACAGAGGCCCAAACCATCTGAAGACAATGAGGAAGAAGACTTTTCTGGAGAGGACTCGGATGTAGACTTTGATGTAGATACATTTGAGAATCAAACCAAACAACATAGACTGTCTACTGACAAGTTATTAAACTCTAACAGAAGACTTAGATTTAGCAACTTTCAGAAATGGAGGCTTTTTATGATGACATGGATATAAGAAAGGGAAAGGAGAGCGCAGGGTAGGAAATAGTACTTTGGAGTACTATTTGAGTAATAGTACTTTGGAGTTAACCTGCAAACAACAGTAAAACTGCTGTTTGCAGGTTAAAAAAAAGAAACACAAAGATTTCCTTGATCCTGTGGATGGAGAGCCTGAACAGACAGATCCAGATGAGAAGAATAAACCAGAATCAAATGGTGAACATGAGGAGAAGAGGATGAAGAGGATATAAATGAGGAAGACTTTGACATGGAACAGTAAGACATGATGCTGCTTGCTGTTTTTTGTAGTGTGCTAACAGAATATGTATAATGCTTTTCCCCTTCTCTGTTTAGTTGTGACGTTGATGGAGGATGTGGAGGACATTTTTGGGGGAAAAGCTAAAATATGCCTAAACTTGAGCCCAAGTCATCATTTGAAAAGTGATAGGAAAAGGTTTGGTTTTGTACTCATTTGAAATCAATTTTTGGTTTTGTTTTCCAGTTTTCCAAAAGTCACCACCATGTGTATTATGATTTTAAACAGTTGGCACATAAAATTAAAGAAATGGAGAAAACAGCATTGTCAGAAAAGCCGTGGCAGCTGACAGGAGAGGTGACTGCACAGACTCGGCCAGAAAGCAGCATGCTTAAAGAAGATGTGGCGTTTGACCAGACCTCCAGGACAGGTGAAAATTACATAATGACCTTCCCAACAAAACAAGATGACTTTTTTTTTACTTTAATGAAGTTGTTTCTCTCCACAGCTCCTGCAGTCACAGACAAACCATGTTACAGCTTGAGGAAATAATCAGAGAATCAAAGATTAGGTTTGTTTAAAATGTTGTCCAGGTTTTTTTTGAGGGCATCTTTGAATATCTGATGGTGTAGAGGTTAGCCTGCTGGACTGTTCATTTAAACTGGGGCATGCTGGTCTTTTTAAGGTATGGGATGATGTTGTAAGGAAAGAGAAACCTTAAGAAGAAGTGTTTAAATATAAGAAGAGACTTACTCTGGACCAACAGAGTGTATGTAGCAGAGTATATCTTTAATGCTGTCTGAAATTGAATGTTTATGTCTTGTTCTGGATTGCAGGAATAAAGAGAAGAGGACCCAGCACAATCTGCCCATGTATAACTATGAATTTGAACTAAAAATAGATTTCCCTACTGATTACTAAAGTCATCTTAAAATGTTGAAATGTGTTATTTTTCATTAAGAGATTTTACTTTTTCTGTTTAGCATTTTCCTGAGAAAAAAGTGTTTTCCAACTTGCCTTCGATCACTGTGAAGGGGTGGCTCCAGTCAGCGCCAGTGACGCCACCCTGTTGGCTCCAGAGGAAATCAAGGTTTGTTCAGCTTGCCCTGCATTGCTTTACTTCCAGTTTAAAGCCATTAATCAGTTAACCTTGAACTGCACTTAAGTGTTCAGGAAAGCATTTACTTGTGAAAATGCTTTTCATGAATACTACAGTTAAATTTTGGAATCATTGATTTGTCACTATTTTATCTATTATTCTTTAGGAGAAGAATAAGGCTGGAGTTTTGCTTGGAGACACAAAGAAAACAAGCACAGAAAAAAAATAAGAGGTGGCTGAAATAGCTGAAGATTCAGGAATGTGCAAAAAAGGCAAAAACTCAAACAGGCAGAGGTGGGAAAAATAAAAAACAAAGCTGAAATTTAACAGACCCTCAAGAAACGGAGAACTGACAGTTAGTACCTATGGTTAAAGTATTTAACATGTTTATGATAGCAGGCTGTGTGAGAAAAAAACAGAACAGCATTTCACATTTTCTTTGTGATTGTCCTTCACGTTTTTCATAAATATCTGATACTGCCAATTTTTCACTTTTCTTGTAATTTACAATAGAATGATGGGATTGATAAGGCTCTCCATTCTTTCCAGGCTTTCTCACAACTACAGGACCAAGTCAAAAGCCAAATCAAGAGCTCTAAGGACCAGACACCAAAAAAGACATTTGTGAACAGGCTAGTTATAGTATTTACCAGTGTCAAATGTAACATAGTCTTTCCTCCTAAAAAACACAAAGATATATCTTGTCATTTTAATTAAAAGGTAAATTCAAATTTCTGTGCGTCTAAGGTTAGTTTAATCTTTTCTGTCATCATTCTGCAGGACTTGTGATCAGTTCATCTAGTAGCATCAGCTGGTCAGAAGGGGGCATACTGCTAGAATGGTGCACTGTATGGTTTACCTCACTATAACTAAGGTTACGACTATTTTCACTTCATTTGATGTAGTTTTTCTGTAAGTAGCGTATCTTCTATATTTAAAGAATGCTTTCACTAGTCTTTAAATTATTTAATGTTTGAAGCAAAAAGAACAGGTCAGTGGACAAAGGTGGCAGTTCTCTTTATAGTTCTCTTTTATTGTTGCCTCAAAATCTTCCCTGAGCTAACAACGAAAACCACAGAGGAAATCAAGAGTCTTCTGCAGACCTAACTGACCACCAACTTTCACACAAAGCTTTGAAATTTGTGCTATTCTATTCACACACCAGTTCACAAACTCCTTCAATGTGTTTAAAACATGTTTAATATCCAGAGCAGAGAAAAGAAAACAAGTACACTGCAATTCAAAGCAAGGCACAGAAGATCTGAACAACATCCCTGTTTCTGTTTCTTTGCATACCTGAATAAATATCAGTGCTGTTTAGTTTATCAAACTGAGCCATGGAAAGAAACCGTTTTCATACACTTGACAGCATTAGTGGTAAACTACATGTGCACAAACACACACTGTGTATTACTACAAACTAGCTAATGGGTTTCAATGCAACAAAAAATTCAGTACCAGTTTAAAGTAAAGTAAAACGATTAGAGTAAAAAGATTAAATTTAAAACTACAGAAAAATACAGTCCCCAATCATAATAAAATAAGCAAGAACAATCTATGACAGTGACAGTCAGCCCTATCCTGGACCTCCACTCAGCATTAGACATTTTGCTTTCCCTTATCGGACATGCAACTGAGGTCTTGTGCTCTACTAATCTGCTGATCTGTTGAATCAGGTTCTGAGGGGCATTGCAGAACAGGGTTGAGAATCTATAATCTTAAAATGTTTCTGAAGAGGCTACATCAAACCAAAGTGAATATTACTGTCCCATTTGTAAAATAACCTAAAACCAAATGAAATCAAAAGTTCACAGGTGCTACATTTAACTAAAGTTAATAAAGTCAAATTATTACTGATATCACAAACACCCAGACAAACTGGTCAAGACGCTGGCTATGTCCAATCAGCCAGCTGATTGGGTTGGGCAGCTGTCAGTCACTTTCAAACAGCCGTCTTGCACTTCAGTGAGGGAGGAGTCTACCAGACTGGGATCCAGCCAGCATGAAAGACCTCCATATGTGCAGAGTTATTGCCTGATATTGGGGTTTACACTGGTAAACCATGTCACTTTCTACATCAAGTTTTCACAATTTTGGTTATTCATTTTAATAAAGCTAACTACAGTCATACCTTGCCAGAAGGTTTTAGGAAATCTAAAACAATGTTATGGTATAAAGATAAACACTATTTATAACATAGATTTAAGTTAGAATTCTACTTCTCCAGCTAATGCCACAAGCTCCAAACAAAGATCCAACATTATTTAAACCAAAGAAAAACAGTCCACACAGGCAGTGTAGAAAAGATTCTAACAATTCTTTCCGAATCAGAAAGATGTGCGATTGGAGCTATACATTTAATCGTGCAAACAAAAGAAACAAACAAATCACCCTCCAACAACTGAGAACCACACCTATACAATCATTAAGAAACCTAAACAGAATTGAGATTATCTTTAGGCATCTTTATGTTTGTCCACCGCACAGATCCCAGCAGTCTACCCTCAGATAGTCTCATTAGCCAGTGTCTCCGTAGACAGCCAGATCTTGGCTCCGTTGAGGAACTTGCTAAGAGGAGTCCCCAAGAAGCCGGGGCGACACAGGTTACCCACAGGAGAGAAAGGAAACGAAGAGCTGAGGTACTCCGGGGGAGCAGGAGACTGCTGAGGGGTTGAGGCTGCCTTAAAGTACATTTTGCTGTGTTCCACTAAAGGATTGTTTGGGGTTCCTCCCACCCCTTTATACTGCCTCAGCTGGTTCTGGAGCATCTCAATCTCATCTGTAAGCAAAGAAAGTTTGTGAAAGGTGGTGATGGGGCCACCCTGCGAAATCTGTATCTCGGGGACCCAACGCAGGAAGTAAAGCTTCCAGAGGGAGAGGTGAGATGGTAAGAGCTGGGGAATCAGAAGGCCTTGTAGACTGACAGAACGAGAGAACCAGTCCCGAATGAAGCGTTCTGATGGTGTCTCTGGCTGCTCACGTGCCTGGGCCAAATCAGAACGGAGACGCAGGACAAGGGAGTTCCGTCGTGTCAGGGTGTCGTACTGTGCAAATGATCCATTCCGAAGGGCAGAGGGCAGACCTCGCAACGTAGAGCTATAGTTTTTCTGGGGAAGAAACAGGAAATACTTTACAGTACTTATCAGAATATAAGTTATTGACAAAAACAACAAATATTCTGAATTAAATCTAAATATCATCATCATCTGTCTTTTAAATGTCACTAAAGCACACTCACTAAACTGCACTATTTATCATTCAAACTGATACATCATTTTAAAGACAAAGTCTATTCTGTAGAAGACAAGCAGAGATTAAATGCTCACCTTGCTTTTTCTGTGTGTGAATGTTTTTACTGTGCCATTCTGCACACATGTGGCAATTTTACCCACATACAGAGGATTGTTAAAGAGAGTCTGATCTTTAAGGCTGAACTGCTGAGACCAGTCCCACACAGTGGGAAAATGGAGAGCCTGGTTCTGTCCCAGGTTAATGCTCTTACTGCTAGCAAAATCCTGAAGGGATGAGACAGAAAGAGTCAGACAAAGATGTCAGGACAAAAAGGTCAAAGCAGGGAGAGATAAAAATTTGACAAGCTACTGACATATCCTATTATAACAAATAATTCTTCAATTCTTCTTATTCAATAAGGTATTGAAAAACCCTAAACCAGCTGCAGTATTATATTCAATCTTATATAGGCAATGCACCTCAATTTAATTTAATTTTACACTTGGTATTAAAGCTATTCTTGGCTACTGTAAGAAAGAAATAAACTACATTACTTTGCATAATTTACTATGACTATTTAATTATAAAAACATTAATAAATCCAAAGTATTTTAACAAAAATAATGTGTTAAACATTGGTGTCCCTTGATATGGACTTTTATTATTTATTGAAACATTCTCAGTTAATTCATTAAACTGTTCACAGCTAAGTTAAGTTAACCAAAATAAGCTCAAATTTAAATCCAATTCACACGCACACTGTATATAACAATAATTATTAATACAACAACACAATAACCAATTTCAAATAATAAAGAAATCATCTAACCCTGCTGTACTCTGCTCTTTGTCGGGGACAGTTGAAGAGGAAAGTACTAAAGACAGGAACCCACATACTGTCCCCCAGTACGGTCAGATAGACCTCAGTGAACTCAAACGCTGCTGGATACTGATTCCACAGCTGCCACACACAGTCCAGAAACAGCAGAAACACAGGAGACTGCAGAGAAAGCACTCTGATCAGCAGTGGGACACAAACACATAAACAAAGACTTTGAACAAGATATCAGGATGTGACTGTGTGTTGAAGCTGTGGCACCTCCTCTTTGTCATTCTTCTTCAGATGGTTACAGCGGTCCAGGAAACGATGTCCAGCCATTACCCACTCCTTCTGAACCAGACCCTGGAAACCCTGCAGACTCCTGCAGTGAGGATCACACATCAGCTGCACCAGACAGGAAATCACACAGCTCAGGTCCCGATCCTCCTTCTCTGTATACACACATAAAATCATTTATCACTAAACATAAAACTGACATGTAGGAGGCACCTAGTCCCTTTATGCCTAAAAAAAGATTAATTATAAATGCACTTCCAATGGAAACATAAATAAATTGTCTAACTATCCTGATCCAGTTAAAAGTAAACAACATGGTACCACTTGGGGATACAAGGAAGACTAAAGTACAGTTTACATGAACTTAAGTTCTGTGATTTTCAGCCACAGAAAATGTAGTATTGTCAGTAATGTTTAACCAGAGGTTCCATCCACCCAAAAAAGTAGTCCCACTTTCTGATAGTCAACTCTTATAATAAACATTCTTAACAAGCCATGGAACACAGATTTTGCCTTTAGACATTTAAATTGTAAATAACTTTAAATATTTCTTAAATGTACACCAGGATGGTGCAAAGAAGAACTGTATCTTACCTAGAAGTATGACAGAGACATGTCTGCTTTCCAACATATAGACAACCTCAACTGCATGCCGCAAAAACGTCCTGTGAAAACACCAGAAATGGCACACACAAATCTTACTAGTGCACTAGTGGCAGCTACAACTCAACACAGAACTTGAGAATGAACAAACATAACTCATGCCTATTTATAAAATCTTTGGCACAGATTTTAAAAGTTGGGAGATCAAACATGCTGCTGGTGACTGTGAGTGTTTCGCTGTCATACCTGACATACTCCATCCATCTTGAGCTCTCTAAGCAAGAAAGCCACTTCTCTTCAGACTCCTCAAAGGGTTCTATACATGCAAACAAACAAAATACAGACCAAAAACATTGTATTTTCATTGTATTTTTTCTGTCTTTTTATCCATCATATTTTTAATGGTTCTAAAGGCAACACTGTATGACACTGAAATGTCCAAAAACATTTGGCAATTCTTGGTCCTACTTTTTGGTACCTACTTTTAGGCTAACACGGGTAAACATATGGGTAGTCTAATTCAATCTGGTGAGTACTGCTGAATAATCATGTATTTTAAAAAGACGTGTCCTTGGTTACCTATAACACAGATCTGTCTCAGTTTCAGAAGAGCAGCTTGGATATCCTGGATGTTTGGGAGGTTTTTGTCCAGGTCTGATTTGAAGACGTCACTGCGCAGGGGGTGGCTTTTAGTTATGGCATTGGATATCCTGCAGAATCACAGAAGAATGTTTTTTTTTAATAGGTTTCAATCTAAAACATCACAACCTGGTGATAAACTGGTGATAAATACAGCATGTGACTGTCTGTTTCTTTATTTCTCAGAGGATCTGGTAACCTTATTAAGCTGTTGTGCCAAAAGATAAGAGAAAAGCAGACAACCGTCAAAACAGAATTCATGGAACAATAATATACTGGAAAATAACTGTTCCAGAGTGCATTATCGGATTATTAGATAAATGTAATCTACTATCTTACAAGTCTAGTTACTGATTCATCTAATTCTGCTTCCCTTAATCAACCTCTACATTTGAGCTCTTCCCTATAGAGCTCTTAGATCTCTTTCTCTTCATTAACTATCTGTCTCTTACCTCTGCTCTACTTTCCTCTGCTGCTGCGGGTCACTGATGTTAGACATTCGGACCAGAGCACTGCCACTGGGGTGATTCCAGCACCACATCTACAACACACACACAACCACTCTTTAAACCAAGCCACATGTCTGAGATCTTAACATACACATACCTACCAATGCCTTACTAAAAGTCTCAAGTCATTGTGCAAAAAATTTTAACCATGACACTAACTGATGATTTTTTCTTAAATTAAAACAGACTGGGATGGTAAAAAAGATTTGTAGATTTCCTGCCTTCTCGCTCCAAAAGCAATAATCCAGACTGGTATACAACACTCACCGGGATACGCTGAGAGTTGAAGCAGCAGGCATACTGTTTCAGATCCTGATCCGCTAGAGATACCGGAACCACAAAGAACTCTGGGAGACTATAGGCAGCAGGAGAAATGTCAAGCGTAATCAAACAGGATGGAGATACCCTCGACAAATGCTGTGAAGCTGTCGCTTTTTTTGTGTCAATATTATAAACACACTGACCCAGTACTGAACTGTGCATGTGGATCAGTGCTTCATTCCAAAGGATTAACTACAGTAACTCTACTGTCTGCCTGAGCAGATCCACATGAACTTCCCATCATTAAATCACTTACTTCCCTTCACCCTATGAGATGACTTATTGGGATGATTAATTCAACTCCATTGCAGTTACATCATGTTTTGTGTCTCACATTAAAAGATTTTAAAATTTATACTTAAACTTTATACATTATATTCTTTTTATCTGTAACGACAACCCAAGGTTATGAGTCTAACATGCAACAGTCATCTGTAAGATGTTTATAATCTAAGTTCACAAAATAGATGAATTCTTACATAGTCTCACATATACCCACTCACCTGGGTGAGATGAAATAACCTTGATTGATAGTGCACACCCTCCATTCTGAGGCACCGGTGCGCTTGATCTCTCTGTCCCAGTCAGAGGAACAGTCGAAGAGAGGGGTCTGCCGCCCCCTGCCAGGGTCCACACCATTCACCTGCTCACCTGAACAACACACAGTACATACAAACACATGCTTCTGTTTCACATAAAAAAAAAACTGAACAGATTTAATAAATTACAATTATTATTTGGTTTTACTCATTTGAACACGCCACTTATATCATTTTTTTGAGATCTTAACAGCACTTAAAGATTTTAAGATTTTAACAGCACTTTCTTTTAACTTAACTTTAGGTAACCTCCACCTTACATTTATGTTGTTACATTTAAATAGTTTTTCAAACGTCATTGATATAATCTGTTTGTAAGTAAAAATCACAATCCATGCACACACACTGCTAGTCAAGCATGTAATGTCTGAAGGCCTAGTACTGTCAAACTACTTTTTGCGACAACGCACACTGCATTAAAAACCTATTTTTATATCAAAATAAATTACACATGCGAGACAAATGTATTTACAGTATGAATCAGTATTACAATGCACATAAAAGGTGATAAGCCTGCATACTGGCAATGTCACGTTACCCTCCAAATTTCATTATTTTCTTACATTTACTTCTTAAATGTTATAGTGTAGCCCAATAATAACAGCCATGTAAATCCTAATACAAGCCTTACTATTCATAACTAGGCTTCTGTCAACATGAACATATTGAATTCCCTGGAAAGTTTCCTCATGTCTTGACATGCATGAAGGTTGAATGTATGGGCCGCTTGACTCAATTTAGCAGCTCGCATGGAAACAGTGCGGATCATTTGCAGTTGAAAGTGCATGTGTGTGTTTTCATACCCATTGATCCGTGGTATCGTTTTCCGACATATTCAAAGCCGAAGAGTAGCTGTGGGTCAGCAGGGTGCGAGTAATGAGCGATGGCCAGGCATACCTGTAAGAGCACAACACACAATCACATGACTGCAGACACAGCCTCATACAGCATGACCTTCACTGAAATTTCCACTGTGATTTCCTCAGTAGACAGAGCTGTTAATAATTACAGGATAATTCCCCACTGCTTTCAGCTTTCAGCTCTCAACACATTTGATATTTAAAATACAGCCAATGTTCCCTATACAAGTTATAATACACCCTCCCCAGAGACATTATGGTGCAGATTGGGAATGTTACTGTCTTTTTCTCATAATTTCTGCTTTCCTGGAACACCTGTTGGTCAGCTCCTGTTTATTAATTCAGAAGAGCTTTCCTTGGCACAGCTGTCGGATCCAGGCATGGAAATATTTAATAACACTGCATGCAGAGGCTGCGCTTCAACTTTACTTCACAATTTGCAACATAAAGCAAAATAAAGGTATGTTACAGTTGCAGATGAGTCTCTAAATCATGAATGTGCTAAGAGAAATTAAAAGATAAAAATATAACTACCTCTGCCCTGCAACCAAAGAATTTAATTAATCTTATGTTTGTATTGGCAACAACAGAGCAAAGTTTTCAGCCACCTGTAGGCTGGCAGTACATTCCTCTGGAGGCAACAAAACAAAAGCAGATAAGGCAGATTGCTTTAATTGAGCATAAGAAACTATGTGTGCAAGTTAACAGCAGCTCTGTAATTTCCATCTGGATATTTTGAAATTACCAACTGGCTTTTTTCCATCATTCATAAAGAAAAACATGAAGTGCTTGTAGGTTAACGGTGCTCGGTAATTAGACATTAGACATTTCCCTACACAAGACGACACATTCAAACCCAAAAGCCCCAGTCCAAACACATAAGCAACATTAAATAAAATCTGGTTGTTAGGTCTAGTCAACTGACGTCTGGATTTAAAGTTATAACTCAACCAAAAGTCTGTCATTCTCACCCTCAAAATGTCCCAGACTTAAGAACTACTGTGACAAAATCACTTAAAAACTCAAAGAAATCCTCAAATGAAATACTCAAGTCACATACACAGTACTCAAGTACTCAAATACTCAAAAACTTAAATACTCAAATATACTCAGATACTAAGAACTGACTGCGAATGAATCTTATAGTCTTATTTGTAAGTCTGCTAATTTGGAAGTATTATGCAAAAGTTGTACAAAACTCGATTCGCTGTACTATTGTTGTGTCACGTAAACTTTACAGACGTGGTCAATATGAGCTGTTTTTACTTCAAAGTAGATTCTGTTAGTGTTCAAAGTAGATTCTTCATAGTAACATAGATGTTTGAAACAACATGACGAGTAAAACAGAATTTTCCTTTTTAGGTGAACTATTCCTGTGATGGAAAGCTGCCTGTGTTAGATTCCTTTTACTATGAATATATCATGCATTTTCTATAAAAAGTCTATAAAAATTACAACCATAATATGAACAAGAGGTGTGTTTCAACGGCTGTCGGAGAAATGCACTCTATTGTCCTTCACATAAGCTTCATAGCTTTGCATTTACTTGCATAAGGAACAAAAGCATCAGAGAAGCTCCGGAACTGAACTTCAGGATAAATGTGCGTGTTTGCTAAACGCTCAGAAACTGAGAGTCGTACTCAATAGGCTTTTTGTTCCTGCAGTTTTTTGTGGTGCTTTCTTGCCTCTCACTCCCCCCTTCTTCACACATTCTCAGGAACTGGCAGACTGTCTATAGCTGAACTCTGGCACCTCTTTTTTCCAACCCCCCTTTTTCCCTTACTCTTTCTATACTCCCTTCCCTGTTGCCCCTAGTTCAGGCACTGTCGTTGAAAGCATTTGGTAGGTAACTGCAGGTGAAACTCTCAATTTCCCACCCTGAGCTGTTTCAATCTTACATTTTCCTATTACAAAAAGGAAAACTCCCTTTCCCTCTTTCAAAAACATAAACAGGTTTAAATGCTGCCTTTAAGAATTTGGTGACTAATCTGCAATGACTAACAATCATTCCACAGATACTGTGGAAACCGTTCGTTTGCCTCTGAGTCATGCTATAGGAATGGCCAATCAGGACCTGCTATGCTAAAGAAATGATGAAATAGGAGGCCTTATCCATTTCTGACAGTCACTGAGTCAGGGGCACAATGTGGAATGTGCGTTTTATTCAACATTCCATGTTGCCAGGCAACAGCAGCTGTTGTGAAGCAACAGGATAGGTTTGTAGGCTGGTGTGAGTCACAGAGCTCAAAGCTTATTGCACAATTAGATCAGCTTGTATAAAAAGAGCTTTTTTCTGCTTTATAGTGCAGATATAACAGGAGGGAGAGACATTTCTCAACAGAGAATGCTTTATTTTATGAGGCATAGATCCTCTGATGGTTTTGGTGGGAACATCAAACACTCCAACTTTTCACTGTGGTGCTTTTTTTGTCTTTTAAGTCAGTCCTGGAGAAAATCAAAAGAAAGGCATAATTAAGATGCTAAATGTCTGGAAGACCAAAAAATACTGTAAAAGGTGATCATAATATATCCAACTTTAAAGAGTTACAAAGTAAATGTTAAGGGAAGTCAATACTTGTTGTAATCCAACAAAAATAAATTCAACAATGGACTTTTGTCAGATATTTAAGATCAAACATGAGTCACTTTAAGACAGCATGTTTCTTTTCAAAAATTCATAATTCGTCCATTTTGTTGCACTCTAACCAGTTGTTTTTTAACAACAGCAACTGATGCTAAAAATTTGTCTAATTATTCACAGCTTCCTTAAGACCAATGAGTTGACTAGTTGACAGTCAGTCCATGAGTCAACCCACCCACTAGCTGATTTTACAAAGGTGTAAGTAAAGTTAAACTAGGCAAACTGCCCTTCGATTTCAGTGAGATTTTTGATACCACATACTATTTCAAGAGAGGCCATTTGTGTCCCATATGTGTGCAGTGCTATAGCAGGAATAGATGAATACGGCTTCTCTCAAACTAGTCCGAATGATAGATGAGACACAGCTCATTACAAGTCTGCTGTAGATTCAGCGTCAGGGTGGATAAAAGATATGCTGCCTGGGTGAAGAGTTAAACTATAATCCCCTCATCCTACAAGCTCTTAGCAGGGGAGAGAAGCAGACGAGAGGACAGTCTCGTCTTGCTCTTCCTGAAACACCACAGGCCTGTAGCTCTAGCTAAAGATTCTTTGGTTTTGGCTTAAGTAAGGCAGTGACAAAGCAAAATGCTGGTTAAATATTTAAAGAAAACTGCATATACAAAACCAAACACTTCAGCTTCATGCCTGGATGAACCCAAAAACATGCTGGAATTCCTGCATGGACTTATTTGTTGACAAGTTCAGTGGAAAAGGACAGTCAGACTTCAGCTTGGGGCTTTATTCAAAGCCATTAGCTTTTAATCCTCTTACACTCTTAAAATCCACAATTGCTTGGAACATGAAAATGTGTGAGCGTGTGGGAGTGTGTCTGTGTCATAAGACTGTGAGGTGGGTTTCTTATGCATGCATGTATGTATCATGTACCTTTTTAGCGCTCTCAGGTCCAGCCTCATCAAAGCAGAAGCGGATGACACGAAAGTCCTTGCAGTAGAGGATGAGTTCAGTGGGGTTAAACTTTAGCTTCTGATTGGATCCCAAAACCTTCTGCTTCCCCTTAGCATCATTCACTAGAAAGACACACAAACAAGTTTTTGGATTTGATAAAGACAGTAGGAGTGAAGGGAAACAATGTAGTAAAGACAAACAGCTATTTATGGACCACATCACCTGAAGGTATAGAGAACAGGACAATATTACCAAATGCTAAAAATAGACTAACAGAGAGGAGATGGTCACCAGAGCAAACGAAGTATACATATATAAGAAAGCACATCATGGCTCTTGCTCTAGAACACAGACATTTTTCATTTCTCTGGTGGGCAGTAAACTATGAATAAAAAAATATAAAAAAATAAATTAAATAAAAAGTTTCAGATGAGAGCAAAACAAGTTTAAATCAACACAGCATGTAAAACTTTAATCTACGACAGTTAGTTCCGGGCCACTAACTTGATTAGACAGCAATGTTCCACTGCTGATATTTTGTATAACATTGTTTCAGTGTTTATATCAGTCTGTCTGTGTTCATTATATAACTATCTTCGGAATTATTTTCATTGGTGGATTAAAAATAAACAAAATAGCTGACTGTGTTGCGCATGAAGGGGAGTTACTTGATATTAACTTCTCATAAACAAGAAACAAACAAAAAAATCAAAGGGGGCAGTTGTGGCCTAGTGGTTAGAAAGTCAGACTTGTAACCAGAAGATTGCCGGTTCAATTGCCAATACTGGCAGGAAACAACTGAGGTGCCATTGAGCAAGGCACCTTACCCCTAACTGTGTGTGTTTACAATTCACTACTCCAATGTGTGTGCACCAACTGGTTGGGATAAATGTAGAGGACAAATTCTGAGTATGGATCATCATACTTGGCCAGCACGTCACTTTACTTCCCTCGTTTATAGAACTGTTGTATCAAAGCCATATCATGTTCACAATTGTGCTGTGGAACTGAAAATCAACCTGGATGTGTTTTGGCCATAGTCACATGGCATCAGACATTACTGCTTATGTGATATAGCCCAAGTAAGCATCACTATATTTTCACAATTATAGCAGACAGAAAGAAAAAAATTAAACTTTACAGATTAACATTTGTATTGCTCCTCATTTAAAAAAAAGAAAACAATAGATTTGCTTTCAGTTTTATAATTAATATAGTATTAGGACAGTCTTCAAGGACACCAGCCCGAACTGTGGGGGTCACTCTGCATGCCTTACTGACTGAAACTTCAAAGAACATACAGGGTGTTTTTGCCAAGCCTGAATCTCTTATAAAGGTCTTTGTGAAGTCACTGACAGACAGAGTGAAAGAATAAAGCAGGTCGTTTAGCACAGCAATTCAACACTTGGGGGGCAAAGTCAGCAATGAGAGTAGTGCACGGATCTAACACAAACAAGATTAATCGGGCCAGGCTCGGGCCGCAGTCTGTCTGGATGAGCTCATCTAGAGCTATGCTAAAAACAGCCAACCAAACAGTTTCTGTCACATGTGACTGCATCACTAGTGGAAAAAAAACCAAGCAAACAAGGTTACAATTATTCTTTGAAAGCACATGACCCTTTGTGTTATGCTAACACAAATATTGTAGTAGGGAAAAAGAAGAAGAGACAAGCAAAATTAGCAAAGACAGACAAAAGCCAGCCAGTGAGCTTATGCGTTAGGAGTCTTAAGAACTATGAAAGAATAAACTCTGAACAATACAATTTTCTCTAGGACATCAGAACACATTTTAGGCACAGAGGACAGGAGAGAACTAAAGGCAGAACATATGAGGAGACATTCTATATAAAGCTGCATATGGTCTGACCAATGGCCTCAAAACACTGTCGTTCAGGCTATTAAAAGCATTAAGGCATGGTAGAAACATTTTAGGAGAGCCATATAAATGTTCGCTATAGTATGTCCTTTATAACACGCAAGAGTATATGATCAGCTCTTAAACAGTCCTCTGAATATCGGCAGAAAAGAGCAGCAGCGCAAAGTCTGCGTGCAGTGTGGCAGCTGGCCTGCAGGTGGTTGGGAAGCATGATACAATGTGTTCAGGTGTTGCAGAATTACCTGTTACTACCTGCTCCACACAAGCCAGTGGAACATCATGCTCACCCAGGAGACGGTGCGTGTACTGGAACCTCTTTAAATAAAAAACAAAACACAATAATACTTTACTACTATACTTTATTGCTGTGAATCTATTGTGATATTCATAAATGTAATTCCATTACATGTACTGGTTGCATTACATTCCAATTTCAGTCAACATTATCCAGTAAAAAGAGCTTCATGTACTGTGGTTGGTGATATAAGCTCTCTACTAACTGACCTATATTTTGAAACACTGTAATAACTGACCTTGTAAGTCAGCTGTGATAGCTAACTGACCGAGGTTGATGATTAACATGTGTAACAGCAGACTTAGAGCTCCATTACTGGAAGGTGTGACTACACAGGTTCATACATACAGCACTTTCCGCTGCTATAGAAAAGAACTTTTTTAACCCTTTAATTTTTTACAAGGTTTCTGGGAAGAGAGTTAATCATTTTCCGTTTTGCATTAAAAAATAGCAAAGCAAGCTAAATCAAATGTAATCACTTTAGCTAGAAGTTTTAAAGTTAGCAATTTTTGACTTTGACTTCAGATAAACTATATACAAAATGGTTTTAAAAAATGGACTGGCGCAAACCTTACACAACAGAATTGTACATAATAATAATATTAAAAATCAATAACTTAAAAACCTAAACTTTTGACTGTCAGAAATGTCTGTGCTTACCTGTCGTGGCAAGGAATTATGGGTAATAAAGGAAACCTTAAAGTTGGTACAGACAAGTTTCCCCCACAGGTCATCCTGACAGCTTTCCCCTCCGATGCATTTCCTCACAAAGTTTGCTTCGTTCACAACTATTTCACCTGTAAAACATCAAGTAAAATTTAAAGGAAGGAAAAATAAAAAAATAAAACATGTTGAGCAGAAGTTCATGTTTTTATTTTGTTTAAAGATTATGACATTAGCCAACCTAGGAACAGTGCAAAAACAGATAAAACAGGATGACTGGATCCAATGCTGAATATCTTTATTTGTGTACACAGATAAAATGTTTGGCAATTTTTTTTATTTTCTTAAGAAAAATCTTAAAGTTTGAAAGGGACTGAATGTCCATTAAGCTAGCACACAGGGTTTGATCTAGGGTCTACATACACAATTCACAAATTCATACTTAACAAGCAAATGTTACACTTTACTTTGTGAGTTAACTGCCAGTTGGCCAGTTGCCTTACTACTCTGCAACATTAAATGGTTTTAGAATGTAAACACAATAGGCATATCTTTGCTGAAATAACTGAAACCAGAAATGTAAAAAAGAATTGAATCTTTAATTGAAACATCAAAATCTACACAACAGGTTTCTTCTGTGCCCTTTATAGGTGGCAAATAACAAAGCAACAATAAAAGCTGTGCACCATCTCAATCTGTGTTTATCTAAATGTCATAACTGAGAAAAGCAACAGAACAGACAAGGCTTTAAATGCATGCCATTTCCCCACAGAACACCAGCAGTTTCCTAATAAAGGTTTGCAATAAGAAACACACTGAAAGAGCAACAAGACTGATCCAACATCCTCTGATCACTCAGGTAACAAACACTTTAGCCTCTTCAGGCAGGCATTCCAGGAAAAGGCCACTGAGAAGGGACTAAGATTCTACTTTCATGTTTATGAAAGAATTATGTTCTATTAAAGAAAACAACCTGTTACATAGATTAAACAGTCACATAAACCTTTTCATGGTGCTCACATGCTGAGAGTCCAGAACATACTTTTTAACAAAAAACATGGAAAGTGCGGGGTTCATCAAAGACATGCTGACGATAATAACCAGCACAGCCTTTAGGATGCAGAGGAAATAGATTGAGACATACTCTTAAACAGAATCTGCTGACGTTTTCACATTTTTCATGCTGATTTTGATGCAACAGATTTAAGATTACGCTCTTGTATAATAGTAAAAAACACCAAAATCTTGTTATGCAAAATGTGTAATAAACAAAGATGCAAAGGTCAGTGGATGCGTAGAACTTTGTGAATTATGAATGTTCCAGTTCTGCTTGTGTGGAGCTGTGCTGTAGCTAACATTTCTACTTCCATCTTTGTTTAATCTTGACAGACAGCACACAAGACGCCTGTTGCACACAGAAAAACACTGAAATAGGGAAACCCACATTTTTCTTAGTTCTAAACATAGCACACTTCCTCTCTTCATTCCACGAAACATCCTGATCAAGAGACAAAAATAAAGAGATCTGTATATGTTGGACAGGAATAATCAAGTTGCTAAGAGGAAGAGTAAGAGGGAAGAAAACACAGACTCCAGCTGTGAGCACTTTGTGTGTGCGCGAGGAGAGCAGTGTTTGTCAGGGCTGCTCTCTCTCACAGCTGGGATTGCTTTCAGAGGTTACACTAAGGCAGGGTTCAGGCTAACTAAGATGGAGGTTAGTCTCTATGGTAAATCAGGGCTTTTGGATATAAGGTAGAATACTGATGACAGTTTCACAAAGAGTGTCACAGGCCACTAAAACCCTCCAAGAAAACCAATCAATTTATGACTAGGAATGCTTGGAATTTGTTCCTGCTGAAATCTGTGGAACAGTTTTCCACAGAATCTGCACAGCTGTCATTTACAAAGTTCTGCTGATTTCCTGCTGTTTGTATGCTAATATTGAATACTTATATATAAGCCACTAATTAAAAGGAATGCTTTGTTTTACACGCATCAAAATATTTAATTCCATTCTACAGAATTCCTCAGACTTCCCTTTATAAATCTATCCTAGAAAATGAAAAACTTGACAGCTAATTAAGTGTCAGCATGAAGACCCACAAAATCTTTTTTCTATCACAGTTTGACAAAATTTACACAATTACCTCTTTCAGTGAGCACCATGCATTCAGCCTGGCTTGCTAATGACCATGCAGTGGTCTTGTTTGCCCTGTGTGCCCATGTGTGTGTCAACGTGTGTCTGATTGCCACTCTGCAGGGATTAACCAGCAGCTCAGCCTCTGTAATCTACCAATAAACAACAGCAGATCTGTCTAGACTGCCGATGGGAGGGATATTCAGATAACAGGGTTGGCAGATGCACAGTGACAGTGTGAATGCAGCCAAATAAAGCTACACTGCAGCATAATATACACGTTTATTGCTTACTTCTTCAATACAATGGGAATAGTACTTGCCATTTAAAACTAGTTGCCACAAATGTAAAGCATTCTGAGAGACCTTTAGCATGTTTTGCTATGCTGTTAATAGAGTCTGGATGAGAAACTTTATGACCAGAATGAATGTGTACCAAATGCCATGGCAAGCTGTCACATAAAACAGCTGGTATTCTAATAATAACCTCAAAAAAGAATAAAATATTTAGGCATATGTGATTCAGTATCTACATCCTGTTTTG